>CM051391.1:5733116-5743441 GCA_028015245.1 Cardamine occulta | reverse complement strand
ATTAATTTGTATACTTTTTATTTTTACACAATCAATGTATAAACTTTACAACAATGTTATAGTAATCGTTAAAACACACACATATATATATACACACAATTTGCGTTTAACTTTATATATTTTAACAGAATTATGTTCATACTCATAAAAGGCATTGTTGGTTATATATATAAAAAAAGAAATAGAGATTGATGTGTGTATAGTCACTATAGTGGGGTAGAAGTAGACCCCACAGTGTATGTTAGAAAGGCTACAACGCGTGCTTACTCTTTTTTTTTTTTTATTATTAATCCCAAATCTATTTAACTCTCTCTTTGTTTCCACATGCCGTCACTTCAACTTTAACTCCCTTATTCTACTCTTTACACTATTCACATTATATCAATAATTACCAAATCACCCCTTGTTTTCACCGTTTATATATACTTTGGGGATTAACTAAATTATTCTGAAAATTATACTTAACGAACTAATTGGGTTGTTTTATAGTAAGGAGACCATCAAGTCATGGTATGATTTTAAAATTTTAAAATAAAATACGATTAAATTATGTTAATTCAACTTTTCTTTTTTTTGTGTGTGCGCTAGTTATCATTATAACTTTTTCATATAGTTGAATAATTGTAACGTTTGGTTTTCGCCTTGTGAATAATTAACTGTTTAGGTATAACAACAATAAAAAAAACACTATTCATAAATGTCCAAAACAAATTGTTATTCATATATCGCACCCATGTCTATTGTTATTCGTCTGTTCTTATAATATTGTCTAATATGCGGCGGACAAATATAGTTTGATTTTCTCTGATTCATTTTTTTTCAATTAATTTCACGCTATACGATCAAATTGTTAGGTAAAGCCGTAAAGATAAAAGGAGTTATTTAACAAATAAATAAAAACTAAAAGGATGTAGAAAAGTAATAATTAAATATAAAATCATTTTTTCAGAATAGAAACCCATTTATATCAAAACTAATATTACGAGAAAAATACATCCAAACACACTGTAAGTATCGGTCTATAGTTTATACACTACAACAGAACCAGCAGAGAAATTATTCATGTGATGTACCACACTATTCGAAATTTAGATGTTGACCTGCAGATTCAAACTTTGGAACTCTAAAAGTCTGATTTTTTTTAGTTTAAGGCTTTAAAGCCAATAAAAGCAATGATCGTGTCGGTAATTACTGTTAAGTATTGTACTTGATATCTTGTTTGGTTTTGCGATTAAAATATAGGAGTAATTAATTATTCTAAAATAATCCTTCGAGTTTTCCTCCTTGCTTCTCGTCTCACATGGTTCCGCCTAATCCATCCAGCTAATTTACTCTACAATAATTAGATTAAATTGTCTTTTTCAATTATATGTTATCAAATTTAATTAACATACGCTTGCATCCGCGGAAGGAATCATTTGATTTTTATATTACGATATATTGGAGTTAAATATTCAACTCAGATCAAATTTTTTTTTTTTTGAATAGTTTAATATTAATATACACTAATCATATGTGGGATCTGGATTCAAGGATGGTAATAGCAAACCACGATGAGATGTGTTTCTTAATGCACCGGCAATTATTTGAAAGATTTGTTAGATCTATGAACTCTAAATAGTTAAATAAAGTATTATGATTACTTATCCTATTTTAATCAATTAGATATTTAGATTCACTAAATATTATACACCTCGTTACAATTTTAGTTGGCGTTGACTATACCTCCAAAAGAAATTGAACATTGCATCCCTAATATTATCTTGGTTGGGATACGTGATTCACGTCCAATGGAGATATTATTAAATGATGGTTTTGAGATAAGAATAAGATAGACTACAAGTTCAGACTTAGAAATTTTTTGGTTAACCAAATAAGTACTGATGTATTATGTATAATGATTTGGACTTGAGACACAAATTAAACCCGTTGTTAATTTATCATAAATAAATTGTATTGCTAATCTTTGATAGGATATGCTAACTTTATAATCATGGCTTTTATAAATATCTAAACTAAATTTCTTATAATCAAGGAGTTTTTAATCAAAACTAAAATTTTACGTGTATACGTTTTACACTGGTTAATTACACATATAACAGCATGATAACTTAAAATACAATTATATATAAGTGACTAATGAAATTAACGAGTAATTATTAAACATTAATAACATTATTAGATTTAAGTATAATTACGATAAGTCGGTGCATGATCGAAGTCCCATGTTAGCACGAGATTTCTTTGAGAGGAGAAAACGAAACAAGTAGAAGACAACCCACATTAAAAACATATAAATATATCTTCAAATTATAATAAAACTTAAAATGCCACTTAAATCAGGTGCTGATAATTTTTTTTCAGGGGTTGTTTGATTTGGAATCTGATGAAGATCAAACTTAAATTCTATATCTAGGGTTTTGGTATGGTCCCTCTTTTTCATTGAATCATTGGTTATTGATAACCAAAGAAAGTTATTTACCTAAGTTTATAAGTCATTATTAATTTAGACAACTATCAGATAATCTAGAGGTTCGTCGGTTATCGATTGGGGCATATTTTTCCAATTCATCGCCAGTAAATCAATAAATCATCGGTTAGCATTAGGTGTATATCTTGATTCTTGATTGAGAATTCGAGATAAAACTATATGCTTTCTTTTTACGAATTTCGTTCGGATGTGTCAGGTTGGTCTGCCTGCAGCTTAGCTTCTTCTTTTGTTTCCTTTCGATAGCCTGCGAATTAAGGCACTAGACTAATGACCTCGCAAACATATATGAATCTAGGTTTAAGAATTTCCTTAAACATCAACCATACAATAAAAAATTATTATTAAATCCATAAAATGCTAACAAGTGATATACTATAAGAGGATCAATCTCATTAAACTTGGTGTCAGATAAAAATTACAATCATGGGATTCTTGGGTATGGTTGGATAATACCCAGTACGGATGATGATGATGAAGAATATATACGTTTTTAATATAAATTGATAAAATAATATATATAGAAAGGGAATCATTTATATTTCTAAAAACAATACAGAAAACAAAACGCCATTATTTTGTTTCAAAAGATAGAAGCTTTGTCTTCAATTGGTTGTTATTATAATATTTTATTTATTTTGATCTTTTATATTGTTATATGGATATCTTGATCATGTCCAGTGAGGACTTGTCTGGAATATATTGGCTAAAAAGCATATTTTCTGAATTATTTTGTTTTTCCTCATTTGTCCAGAACCTCTTGATCTTCTCAATTTTATATTATACAAAATCTACTTTCATAAGACTTGGGATTCTATATTCTATCAGTAATACTCAATATATGTAAATTCTCCATCTTTTAAGCTACAACATGGTGAAACTTTTTCTTTCACCATTTTATATAATCACATTCAAATTAACGAAACTAAAATACTTCATCTCAGAGAATAAAGGACTCTCAAATCTCAATTAAGAGATTAACATAATATATACTAGTAAATCCACAATATTTATATAAAAAGTATAAGTTATTGTTTTGTCTGTCTGTTAGAGAAAGAACAATTAGATGGACATAAAAGCTAAACATATAAAAACTCTCAGCTTTTTCCTTGCCTCCTTCCTTCACAAATATCACAGCCTGTCAAAATTAGACTTTAAAAACTATTTAACTTCCATCACTCTCTATTTATTTTTTATTAATCCTTATTTAATTTCAGAATTTCCTTAGCTGTGAATTCCCATTATCCCTTTCTCTCTCTCCCCCTCCCTCCTTCTCTATATCTCTTTCTCTTCTTCTACACAGCTTTAGTCCTATATTGATTGTTGACAAAACAAATCCTATAGTGATCTCTCATCAGCTTTTGGATGATTTCTTTAATGTTATGCTTTATTGCAAATTGGTAAAGAATTATATAGTAAGGTGTGTGCGCGTCTTGAAGAGCTTCTCTAAGTGAGTTTTGTGGCATGAGCATAGAACATGTGAGATCAATGAGCTTCTTTGGAAACAATCACAGCTTGGCCACTCTTCTTTCCAGGTAATTTATATAGAACTTATATATATATGAGATACATATATGTTCATCTCTCTGAGTATTTTACTGACTCACTTGGTGAAGGTGATGAACTATATATAGAAAGGGATTGCTATATATATACGTGTATGTTTATATGTCTATGGAACAGACTAATATGTATTATACATATGTCTTAATGTTTGTGTTGTGTGTGTAAGAAAAAAAAGTCATACATTTTGGGTTTTTAAATTGGTTTAAATTTCAATACCTCCGTGAAGAGTAATAGAGTATAGCTAATAATCAAATTTTGATAGCGAAATAGATATTTTGTTTAGAGATATACACACATATATACACATACACATACAAAGACAAAAAAATAAAATAATAATCGTTATCTTTTTAACCAATATCTATTGACGTTGTCTTATCCTATTGGGTGTCTATCTACCTAATTTAGTTCTCTACAAATATAGATAGACATGATCTTTTCATGTCTTTATGTCCTTGCGAGCGTGTGTATAGATATGTAAGTACATGTGTCATATATATATATTTATTTCTTGTCTAGACAACTTTTTAAAACATTGTAGGAAGCAAGTGTTAAGTGGAAATTTAGGTGATACATCCGCCTTCGCATGAATGCAAGAAAATAATGAACGATGTGACTAAATTATTTATTTTAGCAGAAAAGGACTTAGGTGATATAGTCTTCTTCGCATGATCATCATCAATGTACACTAAACAGTAAAAATTCCTATTTATTGATTTTAAATTGAGTGTTTGTGGTTGCTTTTTTTTTTCCAATGTCTCTATCTATTTTATTTTTAATCATTTTCATATTCTAATTCATGCTTATCCAAAAAAAAAATGAAAAAAAAAAATCAACAACTGGCTCTCTTTTTTTCCGTCGTCCTTCGCTTACCTTCACCACATATATGTTTTCTATTTCTTGCAATTTTACGACTCGAATCATTCTATTTTAAACTTTAGTAGTGAAAATGATATTATTGTGCTATCGCATCAATTATTTCACCGGTGCGAAATTAAAATATCATTTTCGAATCTCTTGCTACATGAAAATCCTTTTTTTTTTTTTTGTTAATGGATATAGAAAATCTTGTTTTTTACAACAATGTTTGTACTGTAGAACAAGATATCATTTAGATATTGGTTTCGAAAGTAAATAAATCAGTTTCCAATATTAGATAAAAAAACGTTCTGTAATGTGATCTTATTGGTAGGACAAGCCGTGTCTAATGTTGCCATGATGACATTACTTAGACCATTCAATGGTTAGAATCTTTGAAAATTTTTTAAACAAATAAAGCTAGATAGTAATCCGCACTGTACAGTGCAAAAGAATATATACTTTATATTTTGTTAGTTTATATTGTCATAAATTATTATTAGTGTTTTAAATTAAATTTATGTTATGTTTTTAGTATCTTATTTATTTGTTTATTATTATTATATATGGCTTGTGGTGTATTAATTAAAATTACTAATATATAATTATGCGCGGTGTTATATTTGTTGATAAATTTATTTAATAAGTTAGATTATAATATAATTTTGTTGTAAAAGTTAAGTGTGTTATGTATATATTTTTACATTATTCAAAAAATCTATAATTATTTTATTTACTATAAGATATCAATTATTATCAATGATTAGAAATTCGATTTGAGATCCGTCATTATCCGTCTTAACCAATCTTTATCTGACCCGTTCTGACCTATTGTAAAAGTTAAAATATTTAAAGATTCTGATGATTTAAAGTTGAATGGTGTAAAAATTAATTTTTATTCCGCCTCTTGAGTTTAATTTTTTGTGAAAAGTAATAAGTGTTCAAAATATTATTTTCAAATTTTTTATTTAGTTATATGAAATTTGTGATTATTATTGTATCCTTAATGAGTTTATTTTAAAACATTAAATACTATATTATTTAAATATTATAATTAAAAATTATATTTATTTAGGAGATACTAAATAAAAATAAACATATTAAAATTTAAAATATCTATATCTTGATTTAGTGTTATTTATTAGGAAATTGATTAATTAAATAAGAAATTATTATGATTATTAATAAAATTAAAAAAAAATAAAAAAGATTGTCTAGTGGCATTTGTTGTCATATCCCATGTAAATGCAAGGTTATTTTGTTTTTAACATTGCTCAAATAATTATATAGAGATATGATTATTTTAATAAAATTTAGTAATATAATTAAATTTTAATTTAAACAAAAAAATAGAACCAATATATGAAGGATATGTGTCTCTATGAGTTCTTAAATAAGAAATATGAGTTTTTTAAACTTTAAGAACTCCTCTCTCTCACTTTTTATTTTTTTTATTAATAAAAATTTTTAAAACCCCTTTTAAGAAGTTTTCTTAAAACCTTCCTTTTGAGTGCTTTAGATTAAGGTACTGACAAGTATATTCAGTTCGGTTTCAGTGTATTAGATTTGAAATGACTAAAACGTAACAAAAATTGGCTTGGTCATTTATAGTTGAAAATAGTTAATCTTCCACTTCTACGATTACTAACAACTAAATAAAAAACACAAATCCAATAATTTGTGGTCTAGCTTGTTATATCCATTGATTTGGTGATCATAAAGACATTTTCATTCGGTTTTCAAAAATAGTTGGCTTTAAGACAAAACACCATATAAAAGAGAGAATCTAATCAAATTCAAAAGTATGTCCCACTAGTCAACCTACTTTTGTCTATAAACCCTTCACTTCAAGAACTAGTGGCTTCTGACGACTACTCCATCAATATCATTAATCACATGTATATACACACACATACTCACATATACAATTTAAGTGAGATTAGGGTATTTTATCAATCTTAAGATGGTTATGAAGTGTATAACTAGATCTACGTTTCAGGTATGGGAACAAAGATCGTTGAGCGAATAACGATAAACCCACGTGGCTTAAAGAGTGTTGATCATAGTGGATTCATCAGATTTGGTGTTAATGGTCGACGAAAATCGTCAAAGGAGACGTTGACAGACGACAAAGAGGAGGAAGAAGAAGCTGTTTTTCTTTTAAGGTCAATGGATAGGTTTCTTGAAAAGCAAAAAGCTGAATCCATCAGACATACAATGCAAGCCCAAGAAGATATTTTTAAGCAACAGGTACGTTTTACTTGCATATATAGTAGTTATAATGATATATGCCAAATCTGATGAATCCACTATGATCAACACTCTTTAAGCCACGTGGGTTTGTCGTAATATATAATGATATATGCCATAGATGTAGATTTGGTCTTTCAATCTGGTTTTATGTTTGGTTTGGTTCAGATTTTTAGATTGTTTTCTGAATTACCAAACTAAAAAGTCAAATCTACTATTAAATGGATTACTTTGGAGTGATTCAAACTCGATTTCTATTGTTAATGTAATTTGAAAGATTTTTAAATTTATGTTTTGCTTTTCGGATATTAAAAAGGATGATCATTGAAAAAGTCTAAAACTAGTTTTTTTTTTTTTTCAATTTAATTGCTTGGTTAACAAAAAGAATTGATCATTTTTGTGAATTACAAAACGATTTAGTGTTTTTTTTTCCAATATTTTTAACGTCATTTAACATCTGAGTGGGTTTGCCCGATTCGGATTATCATCTGAGTGTTTTCTTCTCTTTTTAGGTCCAATTAAGGTATATTTATTAAAAACGTAAAATTATTTTAACAAACTGAACGTCGGTTTAGTGTTTCATTCAACTTTTCAGCTTGGTTTGGATCGATTGGACCAATTCGATCGGTACACATACCACTTTCAACTTGTTGATAATTACCATGCATGTAACGCAGGTACGAGAGCTGCATAGAGTATATAACACACAGAAAATGATGATGAACCAGTTGAAACATAGAAGCCAATATTGGACTACAGCTAACAACAAAGACCAAACCGGTTCAAGAGAGAGAACCGGAAGCTGTTCAGGCATAGATCTCGAAAATGTTGCTAGAACAACACAAACGACGACCGATCATATCGAAGAGAGCGAATTAGAATTGACATTGAGTATTGGAATGTCTTCTTCATCTACTACTATGACGACGACGAACAAGGACATGGACTATTCGTCAACGACGTCGTTGAGATCATCATCGGATAATTGTAATAATCAGAGCAATAATAATCACAATAATCATAACCAAGAAAGTAGCGGACCAAACACGCCTATGAGCAGCCCAAGTACGACGTCGTTGGATCGAGAGAAGAAGAGACCTCATTGGCTTTTTCAAGGACTTAGCATTAACCGAACTTCTTGATTTTTGTTAATTCACTGACTCTTTCTTTTTTTTTTCTTCTTTATCTTTTTCTTGATTTTTTTTTTTGTATCTGATTTATTATTATTATTATTATTATTTACCAGATTTACTGATTTCAGTTTTAGCTCTAATTATCTTTCTTCACTAACACCTAGAAAGCTACAATGAGGTATCTTGTGTGTTTCTTTATATTTGTTTGCTTAAGGTTTTGAATGGCAATAGTTTTTGGAGTGGTTTTTTGGTTTTAGATTTTCCAAAAAACTATTTTATAGTCATTCATGATTTTGAAAAAAATGGATTCCCTAAAAATTAGGAAAACTAGATTTTGATAGATTTTGAATATTTCTAAAAAAAAACCAGAATCTCATTTTACTAGTTATAAGAGGTTTTGGTGTGATATATAATTTTTTTTCTAAAATTATCCTACTTAAGTCAGTTTTTTTTAATAACTTTTGTTTACTAATTCATTAAAACTAAAACCCTATTCTATGGGGTTTAGACAAGATTTTTTATAACTATTTTTATTTTTTAATTATTATTATTTTATCAATCAATAAATCTATTTATCTAAATACCATTTTTCTATAAAAGAGTAAACTAAACCTATGTATATTTTCAGTATTTTTTGGTGTTATGAATTTTTTTAAGATTTTATTTAATTGTTAAAATTTAATATCATTGTTTTACTAATTTTTAAAGACATATAACTAAAAAAATAGAAACATAAAAAAAATTATATATAAAAACCAAAAAATTAAAAAGTTACCATTCAAGTTTTTGAAAAATTAAACTCTACACCAAAAATCAAAAACTAAAAAAATCAAAAACCAAAAGCCAAAATCCAAAAACTAAAAGCCACTTTAAAACTCTTAAACATTCATGGCCTAAACCTTTTAAGTAATCTGTTTACTTTATACCAGTACTTTATTTTCTTAAAGAAATTATTTCATAAAATTTGTAGTTTTGAGCTATTTTCAATTTAATTTGATTCTATTTATTTTAAGATTGGTCTTAGTAATTAATTAATCTCAAGGTAAAACCGTATCATAATTTTTTACACAAAATCGTATATTTGACTGTTGTTTTAACATAATATTATTACATAACCCTCTTTATTTTACTTTGTCCTACTAATAATAGTCATCTTCGTCGTCTTCTTCATTTCTTGATCGGAAAAAGTTTCTAGCGACGGCTGAAGCTGCTCCAAAAAACATGAAGAGAACTAGGAGGTCGAAGCCACCGCCACCACCAACTGCCACCGCAGGACCATGGGCATAAAATGAAAACGGTGACCATCCGTAACCTCCGTAACCATATCCATAGCCACCGATCAAAGGTGGTGCAACCAGAGGATTCACATAGATGTTGGTCCTGTGAAGAGAAAACTGTGTTTAGGATATAAAATTACTAAGAGCATCCTCATTAGTGATACCCTAATGGGTGTCTTAAGAATTAATTAATATATAATCTAATAATATTTAAATAGAAGACCTTCATTAAAGTATGTTTTATTTTGGTCCTTCCATTAGTGATACCCAAACAAGGGTGTCTTAAAAATTTACTCTTTTTGGATCTGCATAACAATTATTCAGACAGTCTTAAATATGGAAATATTGTCTTGTTTGATATAAGAAGAAACTGTTGTTGTTGTTTTGTTACACGGAGTTGACTTCATCTTCATCGTCACTTCCTGCACTTCCACGGCTACTGCTTCCGCTGCTACTTTGGCCACCACTGCTGCTTACACTTTTGCTACGACCATCACTGTCACTTCTGCTGCTACTTCCAGTGGTACTGCTTGAGCTTGAGGTTTGACCACATCTATAATAGTTGAAGGAAATTGAAAAAAAACAAAGACCAGAAATAGTAAATACATGCTTAGAGTGGATGCATATACCTGCCTAATCTCCATTGACTAAACCCAATTCAGAACCAAACAACTATAACGGTATTGAGAATCTTATGACAGAACTATCCGGTTAATAGAAAATACTTTATAAGGTGGTGTTGGTTGGGGAAGA
>CM051391.1:5720616-5728116 GCA_028015245.1 Cardamine occulta | reverse complement strand
GTGGAGAGGAAAAAGGAAAGGGAAAGAAAAAAGAAAAGAGAAACAATAGAAAGAGATAGAGAAGAGATACACACGCGTGCTTACCATATAAATAATTAAACATTCGCTTAGGATTCTGTTTTATATATTAAGATTTTAGAACTTTTTGTCATAAATGCTTACTTGTCTATTGTATTTGTCCATAATTTGCGTTTAGTTCATTATCTGATTTTCTTTGAATTTTTTTACTTATCTATTTTACGAATAAATATTTTGTTAACACGCATTAATTTTTTTCATTTAAGTTTCTCTGACTATTCTTTTACAATTTTAAAAGTTCAGAAATTTTATATTTTATTATCATAATTATATAGACTTATTATTTTAAAAAAGAATTACAGTTTTTTAAATCTTAAAATTATTGTTTAAAATTTTATATAGAGTACTATATTGTGAGAGATGTTTATCATTTATAAAGTTATAATTTTAAAATATACTTTCAATTTTCTTTGTGGTTTCCTTTATGATCTACTCTTTTTTTTTGACAGATTTCTTGTAATGCTATGAAAGTGAACTATACCTCAGTTATTGAAGATGAGACTTATAATATCCTTGATTGATGACATTAGCATTCTTAAGAACTTATTCTTCGGTCTTAGATATATGATTCAACAAGTAGAATTTATGTTTGGTCCTTTTCATTTGATACTCGAGTTGATATATATAAGGCATGTGTTCCAGATTTTATTGTTTTCTATTTTTCGAAGGTTAAAGTTTGTGAGATCCCAAAACATAATTCCCACTATATATGTCGGATGTGCCGCAACAAATAACATTAATGCCTAATAAGTACTCCCTAAAGAATGATTTCTTGAAGTTTTCACCAAAATTAAGAAAAATAATAAATACTTAATAATAAATACATTACCTTTTTACTTTAAACACTTTCCCATATATATTATCCAATACTAATAAACAATTCAAACCTTCTCAATTAATATTTCTACAATTTGTTAATAAAAATAAATTTAAAAATTTAGAAAATCAATGTTTGAGAAACAAGAGAGTAAAACTAGAAAATCAATATTTTTAATAGCGGAGGGAGTAATACTTAATCCCTAATCTAGTAATTAACTAACCTACATCTTTCCTTAATTAATCTAGAAATTAAATTTTTTTTTCGGTTAATTTAGTAATTCTCTCTATATTATACATCTATTGAATATTATAAGACGAAAATGTATAAACCTAATCTCTTTTCTTCTTTTTTCTTTCTCCAACATAGAACACACACAGAGTTATTATAAAGTCTAAAATTAGGAAGAAGGAAAAAAAAAGCACAGGAGTTTAGAGGAATTTAAAACACACATAATAATAAAAGAAAATAAAACATCTTATTCCCTCTCCTGTTGTAAAATCATCATCATTATCATTTGTTAAACAAAGGATCTTCTTCTTCCTTAATCATCTTCTGGGTTAAACAAAATCTTTTATTAAACGGTGTAGTGACCAGCAGTTTCAATGTCTAGTCCCTTGAGCTTCACCACAGACTCTACATGTCCTTTAAGCGTATGCAGTTCCCTAAGCCTATTAAGCAAACGACACACGAAAAAACAGACCCTAATGTTAGCTTGAGTCACAAGAAACCTCAGTTTATTTATTTACAAATCATTACCTAGCAATCTCAGCTCGTCTCTTGGCTTGCTCTGCGATTGCAGACAGTTCTCTGTAACCACCTTTGTCGGTCGAAACGTTAACCGATTCCTGATTATGAAGACCGTGTAAAGTCCTTTGTGCATGAGCCCATTGTGCTTCCCTTTCCTCTATTCCATAATTTTGCTTAGTGGTAAACGCAGTCTGTTGAGAAAGAGACTATGTTAGTCTTAAAATCACATTTCAGAAGAAGAAAGATTAGTAAAGAGTAAATCAAGAAACGAAAACATACCTTATTCTCAATGAGATTATTCCAAGCTTTTCCGGTTAGTATGTAACGGATTGCAAATTTCATTATGTCTAATGGGAAATAAAAGACAATACTGAAAAGCCAGATAACTCCAGCCCATCCCCATCCTATTCCTTGGATTCTCGCAAATTCCCAGTTTCCGTAAACCGCAATAAACGTAGCAACCTGAAAAGTCAAGTTTCTGAATCATTTAAGAGAGAGTTTCATAATGAAAAAAGGAATAAGAAGATAACAATGTCATGTTATATGCTTACCAATTGTGCTGCCCAGAAAGCAACAAGTAATAACATTCCAGGTCTTTCAAGAAACGACCAGCTTCTAGATCGAGTCACGAAGATCAGAGCTTGGCTCACTATACTAACTTGTAAGTATAAAGCAGACATCATCTCATGATCGTTGCCTCTCAAATCCTTCACGTGGAAGGTTCTCTATTTTGATAAACAAAACAGAGTTATATATATATATATATATATGATTATATGATGATGGGGAATTTGAAGAGAGATTGATTGTTATTATATACCGGGAAAAAGTCGGTTCTGTAAGCAGCCCAGAAGAAAATGACAGTAATTAAAGCCATGTAGCCTCCAAGAACAACGCCAGTTGCGAAGATTTCTTTGAGTTTCCAGCTATCTGGTGTAGGAGAAGGCTTGACTCTATCTTTTGAGATTGTCATGATGGTTCCTGTTGAGTAAGTTTAACAATGTTTCATTATGTTTTGTCTTTTAGAGAAAAGTTTATAAAGAGAAAAGAAAAAGAAAACTCACCATCGTTTAATATAGCAATGATCAAAACCATGAATGGTGAAAAGTCGAACTTCCATATTAGTGCAATGAGCATGAACCCAAACTGTAAAAAAAAAATTATATTTTGATCATGATAATCTTGAATATTTACTAAGATGAAATGCTATTATTACTTACCACTATACGAATGGTAATTGAGACTGCATAAATCTGTTAAAACAAAATCAGAAAAATGTTAGAAAAAGATTTGAAAGTATTTGAATATATATACAAGTGAAGTTGCTAAAAGCTTAAGAGCACTCACTGTGTAGTTCTTCATTCTCTGGAAGATTGCACGAGAAGTTAGAACCGCACTGATGATCACACTGAGTCCAGGCTCAGTGAGAACAATATCAGAAGCACCTCGTGCAGCGTCAGTAGCATCCGCGACAGCTATACCGATATCGGCTTTCTTCAAAGCAGGAGCATCATTCACACCATCACCAGTCATACCACAAATATGTTTCCTCTCTTGTAACTTCTTCACAATTTCATATTTGTGCTCTGAATAAAATTTGGTAAGAAAAAAAATGGCAGTTTTTTAAAGCAAGTTTGTGTCTCGAAATAGGAGATGGGAAAGAAAAAGGTCATAAACAAACCTGGGAAGACTCCAGCAAAGCCATCAGCTTTCTCAATCAACTCCTCAACAGGAAATGTAGCCATGCTTTCGTCTTTATGGTTGCCGAGTAGAGAAGCAGATGGGTACATGTTTGATCCCATTCCAAGTCTACGTCCAGTCTCTTTCGCAATCGCAAGTTGATCACCTATAAAAACATATATAGTAACATAAGTACGAAATCGGATGATTTAAACTCGAAGAGAAATGTATAGAGAGATATAAACCAGTAATCATCTTGACGTTGACACCGAGTTCTAGAGCTCTTCTAATGGTTTCTGCACTATCATGTCTTGGAGGATCAAATAAAGGCAATACACCAACGAATTCCCATGGACCACCAGAGCTTTCTTTTGTTTTCTCAGGTACAGTCTGAAACAAACAACACCACAAAAAATGTTTTTACATAAAACTCTTTTCTTCTTTTATGTCTTCCTAAGTTTGTTTACAAGATGTTGAGATCTTTTCTTACCTGTCTTGCAACGGCTAATGACCTGAGTCCACGCTCAGCGTACTTTTCAATTGCACTGTGGACTCTCTTCCTCAGATCAGCTCTCGCGTTGGAAAGATCAAGAATCTGAAACCATCAAAGAATCAGTTTTGTTAATCATTAAAGAGAAACAACACTTGAAGTTACGAACAAAATCATTTTATAGTTACCTGCTCGGGAGCTCCTTTGCTTACTCGGTGCCAGTTTCCGTTACCATCGATATAGGTTAAAGCTGTTCTCTTATCAACTGGATTGAATGGAAAGAAGTGAATCTCTCTAATCCCAGCTCTTGCCTGAAAGAAACAAAAAAAAAAAAAAAAAAAAAGATGAGAAAAATCAGTTTCTTCAAGGTAAGAAAACAGAGGAAAAAACAGAGTCTTGAAATATATATATGTACCTCTTTAGGATCAGCAAGCATACCAACCATAGCAGCATCAATAGCATCTTGATTCTCAACTCTTGAAGCTCTAGCAGCAAAAAGCAAAACTTCATCTTTCTCAACGCCTTTAGCATAAACCTCAATAAGATTCTTGTCAACACTAAGCTTGTTTAGTGTCAAAGTCCCGGTTTTATCGCTGCACAAAACATCCATACCAGCCATCTCTTCAATAGCAGTCATACGTTTCGTGATAGCTCCTTGTTGAGACAACTTGTGCGATCCAATAGCCATAGTCACAGACAAAACAGTAGGCATTGCAATAGGTATCCCACCAATCAAAAGAACCAAAAGATTGTCGATTCCGTCTCTATAGTGTCTGTGTTGTATCGGATACATAACAACGAGCTCAATCAAAATACCAACGGCTATGGAACATATACAGAAGTTTCCAATTGCCGTTAGAACTTTCTGAAAATGTCCAACTTGGTTTGTACTGTCTACAAGATGAGCCGCTTTACCGAAAAACGTATGGACTCCAGTGGCAATCACAACAGCTTCAATCTCTCCTTGCTTGCAAGTAGAACCAGAGAAAACTTCTTCACCTGGACCTTTAGTAGCCGGAATAGACTCTCCGGTTAGAGCAGATTGATCAACTTTTAAAGGATCACCTTCAAGAAGACGTGCATCAGCAGGAATGATATCACCAAGCTTGATGCTCACGATATCTCCAGGAACAAGAATTGAAGCTTCTTGCTCACTCCATTTTCCATCTCTTAGAACCTTTGTTTTGGGAGCAAGACCAGCCATAAGAGCAGCAGCAGCGTTTCCAGCATTGTTTTCTTCGATAAAACTGATTGTTGAGTTGATAACCAAAAGACAAACAATACCGACAAAATCTTGCCAGTCCGGTGGCTTTCCACCGCCGTTAGCCAAGGCAATAGCCATGATTGCAGCTGCTTCCATGACCCAAGAGAGAGGGTTCCACATAAAACCCAAAAACTTGAGTAATTTGCTTTCCTGGTTTATTTAAAAACAACAAAACATTGTTAAGTTAGTGACTTGGTTTATTTAATTATTTGTTAAGAGCAAATTAAGGGGACGATTGGTAAGGACTTTTATAATAGATTGTTACTTTAGGCTTTTGGCTGTAAGAACTTTTGCTGTAAAACTGTTACTGAGACTGTGACATTTACTTCTGACTGTAACTAAATTTTTCATATAACTTTGTTTTCTTAAAAAATATAGTGTTTATTTTATTAACCTTAACTAACAAATAAAAATAACATTTGCTCTATAAATAAATAAACTTAAAATAAATTTTTTTGCATGAATAATTAGTAAATGTATGACAATAATCACTAAATATATATTTTTGATTATTTTCAGTATTAAATATCGAAATACTGTACTTGTAAATTTTTCACATGCACTAGTACTAGTGAATACATAAACACACACATATATATTATATATATATATATTACCTTTTTCATCCTATATATATAATACCTTTAAACAATATATTTCAATTTGTTTTTAATTAAACGTTGTCTAATATAAATTGGTCACCTATATTTTTTTTACTGTGTTGAATATTTCAATTTGAATATTTTTTTTTTTGATATTTTATATAGTTATATACTTAAATGGTAAAAGAATTTTCTAGTAAAATTATACTGGAATATATATATATATATCGTAAATTTATTTTATAACATGAAAATGATTTGTGTAGAGAGAGATTTTAAAAATACTTAATTAACCAACAAAACAAATAATAATTTAAAACTTTAAAAACCTTATTTACGTGATTTTAAAAAAATTGAGAGTTTAAAGAGTAAAATAGATAAAAGGGACAGTTAAGACTTTAAAGGCTGTAGAGAAAAATAAGGAATTAAAAATTTGATTGGTAAGTATTTGGCTTTAAAGAAAATAACAGCTTTCAAAGTCCTTTCCAATAACCCCCTAAATGTTATTATTAACCTTTTTCTCCTCGAGTTTATTGGGGCCAAAGATTTGGAGTCTGTTTTCTCCTTCTGTTCCAGATAAACCTTCTCTGGTGCATTTCAACTGTTGGAATACTTCTTCGATTGGTATTTTCTCCTGCAATATTATCGTATGAACAAGATCTTATTATTAATCTTCTACACAAGTAATGATATAAAGTAAACAGTTATCATTAAAAAAGAAGAAGTAATAATATAAAGTATACATGCAACAAGTTCAAAGGAAGCTCTATATGGAACAATAATTTAACCTTTACCTACAAAAATAAACAATAAGCATGCAAATTTCTCTAGAAAATACATGTAAATTAATAATCAAAAACTAAATAATTGATGAATAAGTAAATAAAATATAAAATAAAATAAAAATGATCAAACACCTTTTATTTAGCTTATGAAAAAAGCTTACAAGGCCGAATTGAATTTAAACGGAAGATTTGATAGGGCCAAAATCCGTCAGTAAAAAATCGGGTGAAGATTGGAATATTAGTTTCTTCTTAGGAATTGTGTGCTTAAACGGTTGATAATGCGATTTCCCTTCGGTAAGAACAAAATCTAAAAACGTACTCCAATCAACATCAAAACTGACTATACAACTTCTCTAAGAGTAATCATGTGTAGATATATCACAATCGTGTGAAAGTAAAGAAAACTACTAAATAATATTATTGTTGCTTTATTTAACTAGTTGATATAACTGTAACTAAAGTTTTTGGTGATTCTTACCATTACAAAAATAATAAAATAAAATTAAAAAAGTGATAAACATGAAAATCTCTAGCTAAACATTAAATAAAAAAAGTTTAAAGATCTACTCGTTGTAAAGAGAACAACACAAGCTACAAAAACAGAATGTGAAGAACCCTAATTTGATCGTTATATTCAGTAAAAAAAACAAGATAACTCAACGAAATTAATTTATAGTAAAGAGTAAAGAGAAGAAAGATCATACCAAATCAACATTCTCGTTCTTAATATCGTCGAGATAGCCATCAGTCGCCATCTTTTTTCCTCTGCCTTGATCAAATCAAAATACAAAAATCGTTAAACTTATGCATAAAACTGCGGAAATATTAAGCAAAATCTAGTAACGATGATGAAGATATAATATTCTAGATGAAGAAATAATAAATAAGGAGAGAAGAAATTGAAAGTGAAACGAACCAGATTCTCCGGAGAAAAGAGAGCAACTGGTGAAGGTGAACTACGTTGGCTATTTGGTGTCTCTCTATTTATATGCCTCTCCTAGTTCAACTACACCGTTTAGCTCTCCCGATTTTTA
>CM051391.1:5547691-5720516 GCA_028015245.1 Cardamine occulta | reverse complement strand
TTATTCTTAAATAAAATATTATTCTAAAAGATTATCATCTCTTTTTTTTTTTTGTTAAAAACGAAATTATTATAGCTTGTTGCCAAAAAGAAAAAAAAATATCGCATTGTCAAAAATAATTAAATATTATATCACTTCGACGTATTTTGATGTCATTAGTATTAATTCAGTCAGCTTTGACATTTGACTATAGGAGAGACCAAGTCCAGATGATGTTGAAATTCATGGAGGACAATTTTGTCTTAGCAGTACATACATAGATAATAGATGTCTCTCTCAATTTATTACTCTCTGTATCAAAAAGTTGATTTTCTAGATTTTTTTTGTTGTTTCTAAAAAATTGATTTTCTAGATTTAAAATATAATTTATTAGTTAATTTAAGTAAATTGTAAACTTCAATAAATATTAATTGAAAATATTTGAAATATTGAATTACTATTGGGTTATAGATATTAGAAACTGTTAAAAGTAAAAAAAAATTGTATTTATTAATATTATTAAGTATTTAATGTTATTTAATATTTGCGAATTATTCAAAAAATCAATATTTATGATATTAGTTTTGTCTGAAACGTTATTAGAACTGGTAACTTTTAAGCTTTATTTAAAGTTTGAGCTAATGACACTTGGTTATGTTTCTCGTTCTTACTCCTCAAACTCATCATACTCTCTAAACTTTGTAATGAATGATATGCTTACTTATGTCCATAAAACGTGTCCTTTTTTTGTTAAAGAGGTCGTGTCCTCCTTGGATCCTCCTTCTGTTAATTAAAGTGCTGTGCAGCCCGCCTGTAGAGAAAACTTTTAAATCCTTGCAATATACAGTTTTTTTTTTTTTGTGTTAAAATAAATTCGTGCAATACATATTAAAACTAACCGATATTTAATTTGCAAGGAACAATCATGCATGTTTACATATAGAAATTTCGTTTATATTAAAATTAAAGATTTTCTCTACCGTCATACTTTAGCGTGCCCTAACTAGTAATCTTTGTTTTCTACAGGTGTTCTATTTAATTTAGATAGAAACATAATTATATAAAAGAATTATAAATAAGTTGGGTCGTGGGGAAAAATTAAATTACGTAGCGTCGCAACACATGGAGCGTGAAATGGTGGATCGTACAACCTCACGTACAAAATCCACTCAAAGTGACGTAGTTTCTTTGGACTTTGCCTTTGATGCATCTCATGTTCTCCGTGTCCCACGAACATGATCCTGGCTCAATTTTATATCACACACCCATCCTAATTGCTTCATTAAGGTTGTTAGTTTTTGTAAGTACACACTCATAAGTCTTTAAATTATAATATTAAAGTTTTATGCTAAAAACTAGATTCTTAGGCTTTTTTTTAATATACGTTTACAAATTTTCTTTTAGCTTATTTTCTAGATTTTCTAGTTTATTGTATGATGTACTCTTTTTTTTTTTTTTTTAACTTTCAGCCATTTATGTGTATGAAAAACATGATTTGCAATACAAAACTGGTCAATCTACATCTACTTCGAGATTTTAACCCTTTGTTGTATACTCAACACACCACATATTTTTTATGCCGATTTATCTGCAAAATCACACTTTGAAGTTTCTCTACCCTACATCTCTACACATGTTGCATTGGCAATAACAAGAGTATAAGTTTTACAATAAAAAATCATTACAGTTCTACCATGTGGCCATGGAGAAAGACCAGCGAATTTATTCGAACCAAATATAGTGAAAAGTTCTTTATTTTTCAGTCCTCTCCTTTTAGTTTTTCTTTTGGGGGTAAATTCCTTTAAGCAAATGCACGTTCATCTAATCATCTTGAATCATTTTTTTCGTCAGTTTTGTCGATTATAGATTTTCATGAACAAACAAAGACAAAGTTTATGTAGTTTAAAAAACAAAAGGTTCATAAGTTTGATTAAATAACAAAAATAGCTGGAACTCCTTTAAATATCGTTTAACAAGAAAAGAAAATTTCCTTTAAAATTCTGGTGAAAGTTTGTATTCTTTTTGGCCAAATTCTGTTTTTATTTTCTTTAAAATAGTAATAATAATAGGCGAAACGAAACATATGATAATAGAATGGAATCTAATAACAATGAGAAGGAGAGATCGAAAGTAAACGCGAGATGATGAATAAAATGTTGAAATCGAATCATACAAAAGGTGTCTTGCTAGAAGATCGTTGGACCAACGTTGATTGTGATTTTCATGTTCGTATTCTCAATAGTAGGTTTTTTTTAGTTATTTATAAAATTAATTACTATGTAAACTTTCACGATACTATGGAATTTATATTCTTTCAAATTGTTTATAAAGAAAAAGGAATAATACAGTGGGGGATTTTAGCATCTCGTTCAAGATATGAATGAATAGAGAATTTTGCAAAAAGTTTAAAGAAACAACCGACCAAACCCACTTGTTCTCTCACGTCCTTTTATATTTTGAAATATTTTGAGATAAAAATCAAGTTTAATTTAAAATTGTAATATAATAACATTACCTTCAATTTATAAAATTTTATTAAGTATTTCTGAGTTTGTTTGAATTTTATAAATAACGAAATTACAAGAAAATATGTATTTTACTGATAAAAATAAAATTGCTATATTTATAACTTGTTTGTAAAAATTTTAAAACGATAAATAGTTTGAAGGATATTTTATCTTTCTTTGCGAAACTATTGTGTAATTAAAGTATAAAACTAGATAGGTTTAAAAAAATTATGTTAAGTTGTATATCTAATCTCGTTTTCACAAGATATAACGTTTGTAAAAGTATTATTTTATGATATTTTAAATTCAAATTAAGTAAGTTTGGTTCTACGCCTTGCTGCACATTTAAAGTCTTGTTGCATTTGATGTAAAAACAGTTTTTTTTTTTGGTTCTACGTCTTTAACCAAAAAAAAAAAAAATCTAGTTCTAGGAGAATAGTAAAATTCATGTGGCCATGGCGTATAGTACGTGGAAACTTTAAAGACTAAAATGATATCGAATATTATTAAGCATACCACAATATAAATATTGCGCCCTGAAAATGATATTCGTCCGATTGGTTTGGAACTTAGGATTATAACTTAGTTTATTATTGTAGAAATAAAAGTAATCTTACTTTAAATTCAGATTAAATTTGTTGATGTTAGTTTAAAAGTGAGTTTACCCTTGTATCCATGATTTGGTAAGCACGTGGAAGTGACCGAACCAATTTGATTAACCGGTAGTTATGGAAAGGTATAGAACTTTACTTGCTCTGGCATATAAAATAAACATTACAAATTACAAACAACAAATATGGACAATTGATAAATGAGAGGGTTTTAGTCATAGAGAAAGTAAAAGCGATTAAAAAAAAACAAAGTCTGGAGAAATCTTGAAAGACAAACATATAATTTACTGGGCCATTATGGGCTTTTACTTGTAGAAGATGTGAGCCCAAAAATTTGGGAAGTAAGGCTTCATCAAAGGAGTCTTAAAACCAACGAGACCCGCCAGTTAAAGTCGGATCCGGGTAATACCGACCCGTAAAAACCCAATTAATTCATACGGCCGAGATTTTTCCACCAAACTCGACGGTTACCACTCGTTCTTTTCCACCATCTTCCCTCTCTCCACCCCAAAAATCTCCTTTTCCCAAAATTTCCCGATTATCTCACGCCGGTCATTTTCAATCACCGTCTTCTTAGTCTCCGGCGAATTAATTTGTAATATACTTTGTTTAATACTCTTTGAGGTTTCATGGAGTGGGACAGTGGCTCCGATCTGAGCGCCGATGATGCTTCTTCAGCGGCGGATGATGAAGAGGGAGGTCTTTTTCCCGGTGGTGGACCTATTCCATTTCCGGTTGGGAATTTGCTTCACACGGCTCCTTGTGGATTCGTTGTTACTGATGCCGTTGAGCCTGACCACCCTATTATCTATGTCAACACCGTCTTTGAAATGGTTACTGGATATCGCGCTGAGGAGGTTCTCGGAGGAAATTGGTTAGTCATTTTTTTAATCTTTTGGATTAGAGTTCTTATTGATGTGAGTAATTTCGTTGATTTTGGGGATTGGGCTCATTTTTTCCCCCGTTTTAACTTTCATGAATTTGGCTACTTGTGGAGTTTAAGGAAGGATCGTGTAGTTTGAGTATAGCTGATAAACGTAGAGTTGATTACTTAGCGGGTTTTTTTGGGAATTCATGTCAAGTATTTGTGAATTTAGAGATGATGGTAATATGAAGTTGCTTGCTTATGAGGACGCTCTTGTTCGTTGATCACATGATTTGGTGTATTTAGTATGGAGATTGTGGTGCAATGGAAACAAAGATATTTCTTGTTTAGATAATCATAGCTTACTTTGCAGAATTGTAGAGAATCATTTGACATGGTGGACTCTCTGTGTGTGCTTCAATATTATGTATGGTTTGTTCAGTGCTGTTGATATTAATGGAGCTCTCATAGCTGTTGTTGAGCTGTTATCAGCTGCTCTGCATGTTAAGCAAACTTGACGGTGTATATATATGGCTCTACCGAGATATATATTGAGCTATCCCTGTGTAGTTTATTGGGGCATAGCTAACACAATAAACTCTTTACCAAATCAGATACTAGTTCAGATTGACGATGTGTTGTGAGCCAATGATTAGTAGGTCCATTTGAAAGGTTAAGTCCTTTGCGTTTGGTTGTGACTGTTAGTTTGCCGTGGGAGTAGAGCTAGTAGCTTCCTTCTTTTCTTGATTTTGATAAGCATAGACCTGACATGGAGGAGCTGACCAATTCAGATTAGTTGTACAGAATTAATTCTGGTTTATGCTTTAACCTATGCTTTTCTGGTGCTTTTGGTTTTATTTTCAGTCTCTATATGCATGGCCAAAACTTTTTTCTATTGCTTTTGCACATCAGTAAGTCAGAGATAACTTTGTTCTTGGTCTTATATTGTTTCTAATATTTTTCTGGATTCTGCAGCCGCTTCTTGCAATGTAGAGGACCGTTTGCTAAAAGAAGGCACCCATTAGTTGACTCTATGGTGGTTTCCGAGATAAGAAAATGTATTGATGAGGGCATTGAATTCCAAGGCGAGTTGTTGAATTTTAGGAAAGATGGATCTCCGTTGATGAATAGATTGCGACTGACTCCTATTTATGGAGACGATGGTAGTATCACCCATATAATTGGAATCCAGTTCTTTATCGAGACAGACATTGACCTTGGACCTGTGCTTGGATCTTCAACAAAAGAAAAAGAAAAATCAATCGATGGGATATACTCAGCTTTAGCCGCTGGAGATCGGAATGTTACCAGAGGGATGTGTGGGTTATTCCAGCTGAGTGACGAGGTTGTGTCTATGAAGATATTGTCACGCCTAACACCAAGAGATGTTGCATCTGTCAGCTCCGTATGTCGCAGGCTATATGTGCTGACAAAGAACGAGGATCTTTGGCGAAGGGTTTGTCAGAATGCATGGGGAAGTGAGACAACACGCGTATTAGAGACTGTTCCTGGTGCAAAGAGACTCGGTTGGGGCCGTCTGGCTAGAGAACTGACCACCCTTGAAGCTGCAGCTTGGAGGAAACTTACTGTTGGAGGTGCTGTTGAGCCGTCTCGATGTAATTTCAGTGCTTGCGCTGTCGGGAACAGGGTCGTTCTGTTTGGAGGAGAAGGTGTGAATATGCAGCCTATGAATGATACCTTTGTTCTAGATCTGAATTCGGATTGCCCCGAATGGCAACATGTCAAAGTGAGCTCCCCTCCTGACGCTGGGGCCACACACTCTCTTGCGTAAATGGCTCAAATTTGGTTCTATTTGGTGGCTGTGGACAGCAAGGTTTGCTAAACGATGTATTTGTCTTGGATCTCGATGCAAAGCCACCTACTTGGAGGGAAATTTCGGGACTGGCGCCACCTCTACCAAGATCATGGCACAGCTCATGCACCCTTGATGGAACCAAACTGATTGTCTCTGGAGGTTGTGCAGATTCCGGCGTTCTTCTCAGTGACACGTTCCTCCTCGACCTCTCAATAGAGAAACCAGTGTGGAGAGAGATTCCAGCTGCCTGGACTCCGCCTTCCAGGTTAGGCCACACACTATCGGTTTACGGAGGAAGAAAGATCTTGATGTTTGGTGGCCTTGCTAAAAGCGGGCCTTTGAGATTCCGTTCAAGCGATGTCTTCACAATGGATCTAAGCGAAGAGGAGCCTTGTTGGAGATGTGTGACCGGTAGCGGAATGCCCGGAGCAGGAAACCCAGGAGGAGTGGCACCGCCACCGAGGCTAGATCACGTAGCGGTTAACCTCCCAGGAGGCAGAATATTGATCTTCGGTGGTTCAGTGGCAGGGCTTCACTCAGCGTCTCAGCTTTATCTACTTGACCCAACCGAAGAGAAACCAACTTGGAGAATACTAAACATTCCAGGGAGACCGCCACGGTTTGCTTGGGGACATGGCACATGTGTTGTGGGAGGAACACGAGCTATAGTGCTTGGTGGTCAGACCGGAGAAGAGTGGATGTTAAGCGAGCTACATGAGTTATCACTAGCAAGCTATCTCACGTAACCAAACAGAGGCTATGAATCAAACAGATGATGCCAGCCATAGAAGAAGATGAAAAGGTTTATCTGTTAGGATACTGAGCCTTAGGGAGAAATGAGTCTGTGGTGGGACTTTGGTGCTACTCATATTTTTTTAGTCCTTCTTCCTCTTTAGGACTGTTAGTGGTTTTTATATAAATAGTGAAAATGTCATCTCTATCTTTCTCTCTAGTAGGGCTTGTACCTGTTGTTCTCTTTGAAGTTAGAAGTTTGCTGCTTTTGAGGAGTGCATTTGTGTTCATATTCTGTAAATTTTATTTATGGTTTTACAAATTTATAATAAGATGCTCTCTCTTCTTATGTTACTGGAACTCAATTTTCAATCCCTGTATTAGCTCTGATTTATTTAATTAAAGATGTTATTTATATTTCTAATGTGTTATTTCGTTAATAAAAGGATATTGGAAAAAAGAAGAGAAAAAAATTCCAATTATTTTTCCATTTCAGAGATACTACTATAAGGAAAAAATTGGGGCAAAATTTATGAGTCTCTCCGTCGAAATTGGTTAAACCCTTATACAACAACCTTCCTCTGTAGCATCACCACCATGTCAGAGCGTGACCGCCGGGAACGAGAGAGGGACAGAGACCGTGACCGTGACCGGGATAGACGCCGTGATAGAGACGACCGTGACCGTGACCGTGATCGAGAACGTGACCGTGAACGAGGGTTAAGGAGCAAGAAATCCCGATCTCGTACTCCAGACCACCACGCTCGTGCTCGCCACGTGCGCTCTCCAGAAAGGTATCGGTCTCGTTCCCGCTCGATTGACCGTGACCGTCATCGACACCATAGGCGCAGGACTCCATCCCCCGATGCGTCGTCACGGAAACGACCTCGCCAGAGTTCAGTAGACGAAGAGAAGGAAAGGAATCGCAAACGAGTTGCGTCTGATTCCGTGGACGAGGTAATTGCGAAAGAGCTTACTTCTAAGAAGAAGGACAAACAAGGCAACGATGCTGCTGATAATGGCGGAGACGAAGGTGAGGAAGAAATGGATGTGAATGAAATTGAGATGATGAAGATGTTAGGGATTCCTACTGGATTTGATTCTACGAAAGGGAAACCTGTTGCTGGTGCTGACGTTAGTGGGATTAGAGCTGTGACCAAACGTCAGCCAAGACAGTACATGAACCGTCGCGGCGGATTTAACCGTCCTTTGCCTGCTGAGCGTAATCGCTAGCTTTCTCAAGGTTAGGCTTCTCAAGTTAATGATCTCTGTGATTCATAGGTTTAGCTATCTTATCTAGGTTGTAGTAAGTGTGATCGAATTAGTTAGAACTTAGCTGCATTGTCAGGTAGTGGAATTTAAGAACTCATCAGGTTTAGTATTTTGTTGCTCTATATAACTTTCACTCTTGTTCACTGATTGTTTATTTAGTTAGTATTATAGCAGTGATCTCTGGTTTAGGAGATATCCTCACAAGTACTATATAGATAGTTCACTTGGTTCTTTTTTTGTCATCTGCATTATCAACTTGGTAAGTTAATCCAAAGAAGATGAAGCAAGTCTTGTGTTTTCTCTAAGTTTTTTGCTTTCATGTCTTTGCACATTTGACTCTCTGGAATCATCTCTCACAAGATTAAGTTCTGTGAAAAATCCCACCATTGTGCTGGTTTTACTTGACCCATTTCATTTTTTATGATATTAAACTAGAATCTTGTTGCAACTCTCTGCATTCAGTTCAGTTTTTGTTTTTTCGCATTGTTCACTTTCTCCTCACCAAGCTTCCACTCCTTTGAACATGTTTTGCAGGTCCTTCCCATGCTGTCCGTAAACACTAGTCAAAAGAATTAGGATTCGAGCTGCATTGCCTGGTAGGTCTTCACGAGAATCTGTTCCAATGTCCTTGGAGAAACAAACATGTACTCTCTGAATTCCTAGAAACAAATCATGAGTTATCACTATTTTCAGGATTTACAATAGTTAATGCTCTGTGTAAAATCTCCGGCTCTTACTTTGAGACAATTATTCAGTTGAAATCAAAAGCCTTTTCATTTCGAGTTTTTCACTAGACATCAAAAGCAAAATTGGTGTTTGCGTACTTAATAACTTCATTCCAAAAAATATCGTTATAGTTTAGAATATCAAGCAAATTGATAAAAAAGACTGATTTCAAAAAGCTTTTAATGCCAGAGCTTAAGGCAGACTCCACCAGGTACAACACCAGTCGTCGATGACCTCTTGCTCACTAAGCATTCTGAGAATGTATCCACTAGCTGTTGTCCCAAAGATGACAGATCCTCCATAAAGATCTCAACAAAGACCTTCACAACTCTAACTTCTCTGTAAGTAGCTTTTAAGCTGTACCAACTCAAGAACCTTTCCCTAAAACTCTTGCCTATATGTCCTTCTTGCTCTAAACATCTAATCGTCTTAACAATATGAGCCAAGTCTTTATCTCCCACTCCATTTCTTGCATTGATCTCAGGTTCCTCGTTCACTGATACTGTTCTTGATTTGGATCTTTTGTTTCCTCCTTGCTTGCCTTTAAAAGTATCTCTCTTGCAGGGTGTTACAAGCAAGTCTCTTCTCTCTATCTTGTTAGCTTTCCTTTTTACGAGCCTCTCTTCTTCAAGCTCAGATTCTACTTCTCCTGCACTACAGTGTCCATCGTTGTCCTTGTCACCATATTCACTACAGTGTTCCATGTTGTCCTTGTCACCATTTTCTTTGCTGCAGCTTTTATGGACGTTATTAGATTCATCTTCGGGCAAAGATGGATTACTACAAAGACCACTGCTAGAGTTTGTCAAAGGGCTTTCCTCGTTCCCAGCTTCATTGCCATCATCCTTCAATGTTGAGAACCAAAGCTCGGACTCATCTAAGTCACCTTCCTTGTTAAAAGGCACAACTCTGAGACAGAATTCGGTCTCGGGTTCAAGTCCTTGAATGGTAGACCTCATCTCAGGTAGATAAACATCAACCTGAGACAAGCACTCTTCATCTTTTGACTTTCGACAAAACAACCTGAAACCCGTGATCCGGTTTTGCAAAGAAGAAGATGGCTCCTCGGAGTCTAATCTCACAGTGACTGATGTAGCTTGAATCTCTTCTCCTCTCACGCTCAATTTATCACCTAACAAGAACTAGAGTCAACAACATCTTCGAATTTCAAACAAAAGTAATATGTACAGAACACACTACTAACCTTGTCTTGTAACAGATTCTAATGGTGACACCATTTTGTCCAAAGCTTCCATTGCCATAGAACACAGCTGCTGAACTTGTGATCCTGAAGAAAGTCTATTGACAATACCTCGAGCCATCTTCATGGCCCAACCAGACAACGGATCAACATCACCTTCGAGCTTCTTCACCGCCTCATCCATAAGTTCCAACAGATTCAAATACCTCCTTGTACCTCTCAAGAGCTTCTGTCCTAGAGAAAGACGGTAACAAAGTACATCCACACGCCGTGTCTCTTTAGCCACCTTCACTTGTTTCCTCCAGCAACTGTAAGCAAACACACACACACATACATACATTACATTCTCCAAACAACTCTTTTCATTATGCATTCACATGGAAAAAACCTTACTCGAGCAAGTCATTATCTTTGCCACAAAACGCACAATAAAACCGACCATCAAGATCACCACTCCCAATCCCATACCTCTCATTCTCTAAACTACATTCCAAATGACAAGACGATCCACAAGCCTCACAAGTCAACCATAAACTCGGATCCTTATTATCATCAAACTTTTGACAAATGCAACAAGAACATCTTCTACAAAAGGTATCTTCACTTCCAAGAGCAGCTCTACAAGCTAAATTCTCACAGCAAATAATATAACCAATTGTCTTCTGTTTCTTCCTAGAGTTTCTACGGTCAGAACAAGAAGTCTCTCCTAGAGGACGAGAAACAAGATTCAAAAGATTTTCTATAAGTTTTGGTTTGGTTAAACCAGTGTACTTCCTCTCTTTCCCCATCTCTGCACATATGATCTTCATTATCTCATTTCGACTCCATGAATTTAAAAGCTCCGAAGCTTCTTGTGGTTGCTTCGATAATGCGTGGATTAGTTCTCTTCTTTCACTTACACTTAAACCATTTGGTTTAGGAGGCTCCATGTATTCAAAAACTGCACAAAATAACAAATATCAATCCCTTAACCCTAGAATCTCTTGAAGATGTATTGTCGGTGAAAAAAACTTCAAAACGAATGAGAAGAAACAAATAAAAAAAAAATCAATTTCTGACTTTTTTTTTGGGGTTAAAAACATTCAAAGTTTGTAAATTTTCAACGACGACGAATCCAATGTGTTTGCTCAATATTACATGAAAACGGCGTCGTGTTAAAGACCTAAAACGCATGAAACTGGAAACAGTGACACGTTTCACGTCGAGAAAATATCGTACCGTGAAATGAAGAAGTATCAATGTCTTCTGGACCCACATTACCATCAAAACGCCAGATCTTTGAGAGCTGCACAGATCGGATTTCAGACAAAAGTTTAAACTTATGTTAAAGTTAAAGCAATAAAAACAACTCATCACATGAATAATCTCAGATTAACAAATAATACAAAGAAAAGAGATCAAATATGTAACAGTACTTACTTACGATGTGGGAAGAACAAAACGAGATCGAAAAAAGTTTCAGATTTTTTTTTTTCGATTTTTAATCTTTAAACAACAAAGAGTAAGCCCATGAAACTCTCCTTGTCGTTCTTTGTAATAACAAAGATTCGAGGAGGAATTAGTCTTAAGAACACGTTGAGAATTTTGTTAAATTTTAAATAAGTAAATAAATACACATATATATATATATATAGAAAAAATAAATAAGTACATAAAATGAGGATTGGTTCGTTGTGAAAGCTAATTACCGAATGAGAGTTCAACAACAAAGAACAAAAAAATGAAAGTTATTTACCGAAGCAGCTTGCATTTTTTTTTCTTGGTGTTCTTCGTTTTTTTTTTCTCTGGTTTTTTTTTTAGGTTTATTTAGAGATTTTTTTGGGGGTTTTTGGGGGAAAATAATATATACATCGCCGTAACTTCTTCTGTTGTCTTTTTTTTTTTTCTAGATGTTTCTAGCCGCAAACCCTCCTGTGAATCTTCCGCTCTGAAAGCTTTTCTCGATTTTTTAAGTTCTTTAGAATTTGGTTCTCTTTCTTTATTTTTATATTAAAACAAAACACAAAGTTGTAAATATCTAATATCTTCACGTGCTTTCGAAGATATTATTTATACAACGTGCTTTGATTTGACTGGCAACCAATGCTAGATTTTTTTTATACTATATATATTTTCTATGATATCCCTTATACCTCCCTATTTGTTCCAAAATTTTACAAAAATTTTTGTTAATTTGCTCTCATAAAACATCTAATATTTATTTAATGTATATTTTTGTTACTTTTTTCTTACAAAAAATGCATTTATATTCCTTTTTGTTCTCTTGGGACCCAAATTCTGATGACGCGACAAGAGAAGAAATTTGGGTAACTTTCGGTAATAGTGTATGAAGAGGTATCCCTCTATGGAAGGTATCCTCCCTCTATCGAAGGTATCCCTCTATGGAAGGTATCCTCCCTCTATCGAAGGTATCCCTCTATCGAAGGTATCCTTCACAAAGTTTAAAACAAGAATTCAAGAATTTTTGGTTTTAGATTTTATGGGAAAAAGGTTTATTAATATTTACGAAGTTTAAATAGATGGTGATCATTCTGTGACGTTTTCAAAATTTCAGATAGCTTCAAAAAGTTTTTTGTTATGCATTACTATCAGTTCGTGATTAGAGTATCCCACTGAGAAAATTATCAACCAGGAAAACGTAAATACGGTCCAATTTTATTAATTGGATAGCTGATCACATGAAAATGAGAGTTTCCGTTAGAAAACTAAAAATACAATTCCACGATAAAAGAAGACGCGGAATTTTTGTTTTCTAAATACTATAGTATATACAATTTATTGCCTTAGTTCATCTTTAAAAGTTATTCCGTTATTCAATATATATATTTCCTAACATAATTTATTGCCTTACTTCATCTTTAATAGTTATTCTGTTATTCAGTATACATAGTTCACTCTACAAATGCAGAAATACTTTAATAGTTAAATTAAAACAAAAGAAAAAAACTTTAATAGTTTACAGTTTAGGCTTTAGCCATAATACAAAGACTAATATACCCCATAAACAATTCAATTTGCCCATGAACATGGTCGGTCCAAAAACCAAAAAAAGGTATTTGCCACATCCCATAGAGAATTTCTTCAAGTAATTTCTTTGGGAGGCGTGACTTTTGGCAGTAAAAAAAAGAGTAATTAAGAATACATATTCGATTAAATAAGTATGTTAGGATTCATGGAGTAATTATGGCACAGAAAAATAGTTTTGTGATATTCACATGATATAATTATAGTATATCTTATCCCCGGTTATTTCAGGTTAGTAAGTTACATTGTGGATTATAAAAGGATTTCGATTAAAGTGTGCTAAACGAGCCATCATTTTGGTAGAACATGTTCCATAAGGCTAATTCGGGTTCTCCCGGTCTGAAATCCATATATTATTTGTGTAGTCTGGTTCAACATGATTTTTTAGCTAAATAATTACAATGATAGAGTTTACTTTTATTAATTGTATGCTCTTAGGATTTGGTTTAGGGTTTATGATGTTTCATAGAATATGAAAAATAGTTAGATAAACGTTTGTAAAAATTTGTAACAATACAATTAACATATTACAAAAATAATCAAATTTCTGAAACTTTCACATTTTTGTGGAAAATTTTCAGAAGTTCTTAGAGTTTGTACAAATTGCTAAGAATTTGTAACAACACTATTAACATATTCAAAACAAATTTAATAATTTTTCTGAAACTTTCACAATTTTTTTGGAAAATTTTTAGAAGTTTTTAAAAATTTCTACGTGTTCCACCTTCCTCATTGTATTGGTCAAAATTTTCTTTTAATTCTTTTTTTTAACGTGAAGTTACACCGTGTACATGCATGTGTCTTCGTTTCAACTTGCGCCAAATCATTTGAGGATACTATATAACATAACAAATTCAATGGGAGAATCTTGTATAGTATCGTTAGCCTTCGTGGTATAAGAAACAAATAAATTGCCTAGCATTTGGAAGCAAATAGGTTAGAAAAAGTACTTGCACTAGTATATATTTGGAATGAACTGGAAGTGAGGAATCACTTGGAAAAAAATTGGGAAGAGAACATCGACGAAAAGCAAATCTGGAGAAAAGGTAAATGTTAGTTACTAAACAGGTTTTGTACAAACATTTTGGATGCGATTATGATTTTCAATAATGTTTTATGAACTGTTGTATATTTGATGTCGATGATAAATGGTATCGCTGCATCTTCTAAAAATGTGATGGACATTTAAAACAGTATGACGACTGATTATTGGGCAAGGGTGAACCAATAAATGGTGTTCAATCACCGTTAATTATTTCGGTAACACTGAAAATTGTATGATTGCCTCTTCAAGTGTTTATATCCATAATTAATGGATCCACTATGCTCATTTGCGAAACTAGTAATCTAATTACATGATCACAGTTCATTACTGTAATTCTTTCATTATTAGCTTGCATGTATTTTTCATTATTTTGTGAGTACGGATGCTGGACGCCGGACGGTATTTATACGATTGCAAAATATCATAACTTTGTGTATATTATGCAGATTCATCACCTATTGGGATATCAATCCCATAGAATTAGCTCGATCAACATTAAGTTGTAATCACTGATTATATGCATCATATCTTTCTAGAATATGAATCTGGAATGATCTTCATCTCTCTATGTATGTTCATTGTACAAACTCTTATTGGATATATACAGAAAACCTTAAACATTCTTCTATGTCTCTAACCATTGTATCATGGTATCAGAGCACAGAACTTCATTTTTTTTAAACCATTCTTCTTCCGCAACCGAAATCGAAACATCACCACCGACCATGTCTGAAATATCACAGGCGACCGCACGAGCTGAAGTTCGCCGTACTATTTCTCCTTACGACCTAACCGCAACTGACAATCCCGGAGCATCTCACATCCTCTGTTACGAGGATCTAACTATGATGAATGGGCATGTGGTATCAAAACCGCGCTCATATCTCGAAAGAAATTTGGATTCCTCGATGGATCAATCCAAAATCCGACCGAAGCCTCTCCCGATTATGAAGATTGGCTGACCGTGAATGCTCTTCTCGTCTCTTGGATTAAGATAACGATCGATCCTAGCATCAAATCCAACATCTCTCATCGTGATGTTGCGAAAGACCTTTGGGATCATATACAGTGCCGATATGCAGTGACTAGTGGCCCACGAAACCAACAGATCAAGTCTGATCTCGCGAACTGTCGACAACACGGTATGTCTGTCGAGAGTTATTTCGGAAAACTGAACCAGATCTGGGACAGAGTCGCAAGCTATCGTCCATTTCGAACCTGCAAGTGTGGCAAGTGTACAAGCAGCTTAACCACTATCCAGGAGAAATACCGAGAAGATGATATGGTACAACAATTTCTTTTTGGTCTCGATGAACGTTATTTCCAGACTATACGATCGAGCTTAACGGGGAGAGTTCCATTACGGGAATCGAAGAAACATACAATCTTGTCAAACAAGAAGAAGATCTTCATCAAAACAGCGAAACAAAGGAAGAAAAATTAGAAGAAGTGGCTTTTGCGGTTAAGTCTAAACCACGATTTAAGACTGAAGAGAAGAAAGACCACACCCATACGGTTTGTCGACATTGCAATCGTACTGGTCATGCTCCTGACTCCTGTTTTGCGGTTCTAAGATATCCAGAATGGTGGGATGATCGACCTCGATCACGAACTGCACAAGGTAGAGACCGTGGAAGAACTACATCCTCAGTACCACCTGATTCTACTCGTTTACCCACGTACGTGAATGCAGTGTCATTGACACCAGCATCCGTGGCAGAACGTGTGAATCGTGTTGTCACAGATCCTGATCGGGATGTTGTTGCCGGACTTAATGACGAACAATGGAGAACCGTGATGAATCTTCTCAATGCGACTCGTACAGGTGCAACAGAAACTCTGACTGGTATGACTTCTAATCCTTCTTGGATTATGGATACGGGTGCATCCCATCATATGACCATAAAATTGGATTGTCTTACTCAAGTGCGTGATATGCCCCCTGTTCTTGTAATATTGGCTGATGGAATAGAGAGGATTTCTGTTAAGGAAGGGACTGTTTCCCTTGGTTCAAATGTTGTTTGAAAGTCTGGTTTTTATGTCGAAGCAATGAAATCAGATTTAATATCAATGGGACAGTTAATGGATAAAAATATGTGTGTTGTTCAGCTTGCTGATCACTTTCTCGTGATACAGGACCGTACTACGAGGACGGTGATTGATGTGGGTAAGCGTGAGGAGGGGACATTTTACTTTCGTGGGATTGAGTCTCTTGCGGTTGTTTCAAATCGGGCTGCTTTTTTTCAGAGTTGTGGCGGTTGAAAGTTAAACTTGATTTTGGATCAAGTTTGATTATTGGATCACTTCTCCAATAATTATCATTTTGGATCAAATTCAAATTCTAGAGTTTTCTCTAAAAATATCAACACTTCCACTTCCTTAAAAAGTTCTAAAATCATCCACACACCTCTCCACCTCCTTAAAGATAAAAATCTAGATATTTACATAGAATTATCTAGAATTAGGATTAAAATATTTGATATATTTTGTAATGTGAAAGCTATAAATACCTCTTCTCCCTTCTCATTTGTAACTAAGTTAAGTTAAGAAGTGAGTAATAAGAAAGAGTTGAAAAACAAATCAAAGTCTTTCATTACCTACATTTCTCTTCTAAATACTTAAACACTTTCTCCATCATCATCTTAAAAAGTTTTTTTTCTCCCAACAAAGTGGTATTAGAGGTAGAAGATTCTTACAAAGATGGCTAGTAGTGGTGTTCTCTTCCAAGTCCCGATGCTCACAAAGAGCAACTACAACAATTGGAGTCTACGAATGACAGCTATCCTAGGAGCACATGACGTGTGGGACATAGTCGAGAAAGGTTTCGTTGAACCGGAGAATTAAAGTGGTATACCTCAAGCTCAAAAAGATAGTTTGAGAGACTCAAGGAAGAGAGACAAGAAGGCTCTCTATCTAATATATCAAGGATTAGATGAAGATACGTTTGAGAAGGTCGTGGAAGCTACATCAGCCAAAGAAGCATGGGAGAAGCTTCGAACATCCTACAAGGGTGTTGATCAAGCCAAGAAGGTACGTCTTCAAACTCTAAGAGGAGAATTTGAAGCATTGCAAATGAAGGAAGGTGAACTCGTCTCTGATTACTTCTCAAGAGTTTTAACGGTTACAAATAACTTAAGAAGAAATGGAGAGAAGTCAGATGATGTGAGAATCATGGAGAAAGTTCTTAGATCGTTAGATCCAAAATTTGAGCATATTGTCACCGTCATCGAAGAGACAAAATATTTGGAGGCTATGACAATGGAAAAACTTCTTGGATCATTACAAAAGCTTATGAAGAAAAGAAGAAGAAAAAAGAAGATATCGCCGAACAAGTTCTAAAGATGCGGATTGATCATATTAAAGAAGGAAATGGCCAAGGTTATCAAAGAAGAGGTGGCGGTCAAGTACAAGGACGAGGTCCTGGATATTAAAATGGACGAGGTTGGAGGCTGCATGAAGATAACACCAATCAAAGAGGAGAAAGCTCATGAAGAGGCCGTGGAAGAGGAAATCCAAAATCACGGTACTATAAATCAAATGTTAAATGCTACAATTGTGGGAAGTTTGGACATTATGCTTCTGAATGTAAAACTCCCAACAACAAAAGAGTCGAGGAGAAGGCCAACTACGTTGAAAAAAAAATCCAAGAAGAAGACATGTTATTAATGGCTTATAAGAAAGATAAACGAGAAGATAATCATAAGTGGTATCTTGATAGCGGTGCAAGTAATCACATGTGCGGAAGAAAAAGCATGTTCGTAGAGCTTGATGAATCGGTGAGAGGAGACGTTGCTTTAGGAGATGAATCAAAGATGGAGGTTAAAGGTGAAAAAAAAATTCTTATTCGATTAAAGAATGGAGATCATCAATTTATCTCCAACGTATACTATATTCCAACCATGAAGACCAACATTTTGAGTCTTGGACAACTCTTAGAGAAAGGTTATGATATTCGATTAAAAGATAATAACCTTTCTATAAGAGACCAAGAAAACAATCTCATTACAAAGGTGCCGATGTCAAAAAATAGAATGTTTGTCCTTAACATTCAAAATGACATCGTACAATATCTCAAAATGTGCTATAAGGAGGAGTCTTGGTTTTGGCATCTTACATACGGGCATCTCAACTTTGAAGGATTGGAGTTGCTTTCGAAGAAAGAAATGGTGAGAGGACTACCTTGCATCATCCATCCAAATCAAGTTTGTAAAGGGTGTTTACTTGGAAAACAATTCAAAATGAGTTTTCCAAAAGAGTCAAGCACCAGAGCTCAAAAGCCGTTGGAGCTTGCACATACAACTTTGTGTCGTCCAATCAAGCCAACATCACTTGGTAAAAGCAACTACTTCCTTCTCTCTATTGATGATTTTTCAAAAAAAACATGGGTTTATTTTTTGAAAGAAAATTCAGAAGTATTTGAAAACTTCAAAAAGTTTAAAGCCCATGTTGAGAAGGAAAGTGGCCTTGTAATTAAAGCTTTGAGATCCGACCGTGGAGGAGAGTTTACATCCAAGGAATTTTAGAAATATTGTGAAGATAACGGTATTCGCAGACAACTAACGGTGCCAAGAACCCCTCAACAAAATACAGTAGCGGAAAGGAAAAATAGAACAGATTTAGAGATGGTGAGGAGCATACTAAAAAGTAAAAAACTACCAAAGGAGTTTTGGGCAGAAGAAGTCGCTTGTACGGTTTATCTATTAAATAGATCTCCAACAAAAAGTGTCTCGGGAAAACTGCACAAGAAGTTTGGAGCGGAATAAAGCCTGGTGTTTCTCCTTTAAGAGTCTTTGGAAGCATTGCTCATGCTCATGTACCGGACGAGAAGCGAAGCAAACTAGATGAAAAAAGTGAGAAGTACATATTTATTGGTTATGATATTAACTCCAAAGGCTACAAGCTCTACAATTCGGACCCAAAGAAGACAATCATAAGTCGAAATATCATCTTTGAAGAAGAAAGAGAATGAGATTGGAGATCAAATGATGAAGACTATAACTTCTTTCCACATCTGGAAGAAGATGATCTCGAGCAACCAAGAGAGGAGCCTACTACACCACCAACATCACCAACAAGTTCTCAAGGAGAAGAAAGTTCGAGACAAAGGACTCCGCGCTTTAGAAGTCTACAAGACCTTTACGAGGTAATCGAAAATCAAGAAAATCTTACTTTATTTTGTCTATTTTCGGAATGTGAGCCCATGGACTTCCAAGAAGCTATGGAAAAAAGACATGGAGAAATGCAATGGATGAAGAAGTCAAGGCGATAGAAAAGAACAATTCATGGGAATTAGCTTCACTTCCAAATGGGCAAAAGGCGATCGGTGTGAAGTGGGTTTACAAAGCAAAGAAAAATTCTAAAGGAGAAGTAGAGAGATACAAGGCAAGATTGGTGGCCAATGTTCATATTCAACGAGCCGGAATTGATTACGATGAGGTATTCGCTCCTGTTGCTCGCCTAGAAATAGTTAGACTAATCATTTCATTAGCGGCTCAAAATAATTGGAGGATACATCAAATGGATATCAAATCAGCCTTCTTAAATGGAGAACTTGAAGAAGAAGTTTACATTGAGCAACTACAAGGCTATATAATTAAAAGAGAAGAAGATAAAGTCTTAAGGTTGAAGAAGGCACTTTATGGGTTAAAACAAGCCCCAAGAGCTTGGAATACTCGAATTGACAAGTACTTCAAGGAGAAAGATTTTATCAAATGTCCATATGAACATGCACTCTATATCAAAATTCAAAATGGTGATATATTGATTGCATGTTTGTATGTAGACGATTTAATATTCACGGATAATAATCCAAGCATGTTCGAGGAGTTCAAGAAAGAGATGACAAAGGAGTTCGAGATAACGGATATTGGATTGATGTCTTACTACCTCAGAATTGAAGTAAAACAAGAAGACAATGAAATCTTCATAACTCAAGAGTGTTATGCTAGAGAGGTACTTAAGAAGTTCAAGATGGATGACTCTAATCCAGTTAGCACGCCGATGGAATGTGGAATCAAGTTGTCAAAGAATGAAGAAGGAGAAAGAACGGATTCGACCCTATTTAAAAGTTTGGTTGGAAGCTTACGTTATTTAACGTGTACAAGACCCGATATCCTATATGCAGTTGGAGTTGTTAGCCGTTACATGGAGCATCTAACAACAACTCATTTCGAGGCGGCAAAGAGGATTCTTCGCTATATCAAAGATACTATAGATTTTGGCTTGTACTATTCTATCTCTAATGACTACAAGCTTGTTGGATATAGCGATATCGATTGGGGTGGAGACATAGATGACCAAAAGAGCACAAGTGGTTTCGTGTTCTACATTGGAGATACGACTTTCACATGGATGTCAAAGAAGCAACCAGTCGTTACTCTATCTACTTGTAAAGCCGAGTACATAGCAGCCACTTCATGTGTTTGTCATGCTATTTGGTTACGAAACTTGTTAAAAGAGTTAAGCTTTTCACAAGAGGAGCCAACAGAGATCTTTGTGGATAACAAGTCAGCGATAGCATTGGCGAAGAACCCAGTATTTCATGATCGTAGTAAGCACATTGACACGCGTTATCACTATATTAGAGAGTGTGTTAACAAGAAGGAGGTGCAACTAGAGTATGTGAAGACTAATGATCAAGTAGCCGATATCTTCACCAAGCCTCTTAAACGCGAAGACTTTACCACGATGAGGAGCTTGCTTGGAGTAGCAAAATCAAGTTTAAGAGGGGGTGTTGAAAGTTAAACTTGATTTTGGATCAAGTTTGATTATTGGATCAATTATCCAATAATTATCATTTTGGGCCAAATCCAAATTCTAGAGTTTTCTCTAGAAATATCGACACCTCCCCCTCCTTAAAAAGTTCTAGAATCATCCACACACCTCTCCACCTCCTTAACGATAAACATCTAGATATTTACATTATCTGTTTTAGAATTGATTCATACCAACGTAAGGGGTCCTTATCGAACATTGTTTTTCTCCGGAGCTCGATATTTTTTAACAATTGTGGATGATTTCTCTCGTAGTGTTTGGATTTATCTTATGGAAGAAAAAATGGAGACACAACATCATTTACAGAATTTCATCTCAATGGTCGAACGATAATTCCAAGTTTTGGTCAAGACAGTCCGTAGGGATTATGGCACCGATTTCATGTGCCAAATCTCCTATTTCCGGGGAAAAGGAATTAGTCACGAGACATCGTGTGTGGAAACTCCAAATCAGAACGGCTGAGTAGAACGAAAGCATCTCCATATTCTCAACATGCGCGTGCACTGCGGTTCCAAGCACACTTACCCATAGAATTTTGGGGAGAGTGTATTTTTACCACTGGTTATCTAATAAATAGTACTCCATCTTTGATATTGGATGGTAAGACAACATACGAGAAACTCTATCAAGCTCCATCTCCGTTAAAGCATCTACGTGTCTTTGGCTCTTTCTGTTATGCACATAATCAGAACGCCAAAGGCGACAATTTCAATCCCGAGCTACGTGATGCATCTTTGTTGGTTATCCATACGGTCAAAAGGAATTGAGACTCTTTGATTTAGAGAAACATGAATTTCTCGTCTCCCGATATGTCAAGTTTTTGAAAACAGAGTTTTCCTATAAACTAATCAGACCAGGAGATGAAGACGATCTTGATTCGCCTGACTCGGCACCAATTCCTTACATCGATTTGGATCTTCTAGATGAGTTGCCTGATACTAGCCTAACTCCACAATCAACTCAGCGCATTAATGACGAAACAGGTCCGGCCCCAATGTCTACTTCCACTCAATTTGATGACTTAACCTCCGATGGTGAATTCAATATACCTTTGCCGCCTAATCCCGATCCTAAACATGAAACATCATCGAGTTCTTCGACTGGAACAAATATTCCCATCAAAAAAGCTTCGTCATCTGTTGCGCCTGCCCCAGAAGAATTCGATGGTGGTCTTCGTCGAAGTACTCGCCCAAAGTTCCCAACGATAACATTACGCGGATATGTTACTACTAAACCTGGGAGGAAACCATCTCAAGCTTTTGCGTATCTCTCCATTCCAGGTATCCAGTTATTTCTTATGTCAATTGTGAGCGGTTCTCTGCCACACATCATGCATATCAGGTTGCCATTATCTCAGCTGTGGAACCAAGACATTATTCTCAGGCATACAAGTACGAATCCGGGCGCAACATAATGATTGGAGAAATTAAAGCCCTCGAATTAAACAAAACATGGACTTTGACGACATTACCTGAAGGAAAGAAAGCAATTGGCACAAAATGGGTGTACAAGTTAAATTATCGATCTGATGGAACACTAGAAAGACAGAAAGCAAGGTTGGTGGTCCTAGGAAATTGACAAATGAAGGCCAAGATTATGGTGAGACTTTTGCACCTGTAGCCAAGATGGATACAGTCCGTTTGTATCTTCATGTTATTGTACGACAAAATTGGCTAGTTCATTAGATGGATGTGCACAACACATTCCTACATGGTGATTTAGAAGAGAAACTCTACATCAAACCACCACCAGTTTTTCACTATAAGGATCCAAATCAAGTTTTTCGCATACACAAGCAAGCTCCACGCTACTGATTCGCAAATTTATCTAAAGCTCTCGGCGATTATGGGTTTACACAATCATGGTCTGACTACTCACTATTTACTCCTGATCACAATGGAGTCTCTTCGAGTGTTCTTGTGTATGTTGACGATCTTATTATCTTGGGAAATTCAGAAACTGAAATTGCAAGGTTTAAAGCCTACATGTCGTCTTGCTTCTACATGAAAGACTTGGGTTTGTTGAAATATTTTCTTGGTATTGAGGTAGCTCAGAATTCTTCTGGTTTTTATCTATGTTAACGCAAGTATGCACTTGATATAATTGCTGAAACAGATCTCCTTGGTGCACAACCTTCGGCCTTTCTTATGCCACATAATCATAAGCTCGTCCTGTCTACATTGGAGTTATTACAGAATCTGAACCCTATCAACGATTGATGGGACAACTCATCTATCTTGCGGTAACTCGTCCAGATTTGGCATATTCTGTTCACACACTAGCTCAGTTTATGCAGGCCTCTCGCCGAGAACATTGGGACGCTGTGATACGGGTTGTTCGATACTTGAAACAAAATCATTGTACAGCTGGTGCGCTAGTGATTATGCGGGATGTCCCACTACATGGCGATCACTCACCGGATATTTTGTTCAGTTAGGATCTTCACTCATATCTTGGAAAACGAAAAAACAACCAATTGTGAGTAGATCTTCGGCTGAGGTAGAATATCGGGCAATGGCTTTTTTTACTCAAGAACAAATGTGGCTTAAGTGACTACTCAACGATTTAGGTGTCACACGCATTGGCCCAATGATGATTTACTCTGACAGTAAAGCGGATATCGACATAGGCGCCAATCCTGTTTTCCACGAGAGAACTAAACACTTAGGTGTGGACTGCCACTTCATTCGCGATGAGATTCTAACCAAGAACATTGCTACCTCATTTGTCCCAACTCGTGCACAGCTAGCGGATATCTTCACAAAGGTCTTGGGACGCAAGAAATTCAACTCATTCATTAAAAAGTTGAGAATCATTAATCTACATGCTCCAATTTGAGGAGGAGTATTGGGATATCAATCCCATAAAATTAGCTCAATCAACATTAAATTGTAATCACTGATTATATGCATCATATCTCTCTAGAATAGGAATCTGGAATGATCTCCATCTCTCTATATATGTTCATTGTACAAACTCTTATTGGATATATACAGAAAACCTTAAACATTCTTCTATGTCTCTAACCATTGTATCATCACCATTCCTTTTGTTCTCTAATTCTACTTTCTATGTAAAATGATTAATATTTTTGAAAATAACTTTTACTATTTTAAAAGGTAATCTTGTACTTTAAGTTTATTCGATCATACATTTCTTTTTAATATAATTTAGTAAAAATATATCTAATCTTTAGTAAAATTGAGACGTCTATTCGCTTTTTGAATAAACAATGACGATTGTAATTTAATGCTCTATCTTACAGTCTTACACCATAGCCTCTGTTTGAAACTTTCAATCACAAATTTATGCGTTTACATTTTACATGTAACTTTTTATATAATAATAGTTTTAAAAGATGCAATATGTTTCACTTTATCACAAAATATTTGTGCAAACTCCAAACGCAAACACAAGACTGTCTTTCCATTTGCTCTGCCATAACAAATGAATTTTATTCGAAGATTGTATAATTGAACGGAAAAAAATTACAGTGAATGTAGTACAAACAGACAAACATAAACGGAACAAACAATGAGGCCTTTGGTTTAATATCTAAACGTTTAAGATACTAATTGTCCCAGAACATCTTAAATTTTATCGCAGATTTTTTTGTTGAAGGGTTTTAATTGTTTTTTTTTTACAGCATTAATTGTTCTAACTTCTAACAACTAAAATAAATGTTTTTTTCAGTCTTTTTTCCAGCTTTTTAACATCAGAAGTTTGTTACTTCTACCGCAATGACGACATCGACTTAAAATCAACCGTAGTTAACCATATTGACCATATCTCAACCACCGGTCCACCACAACCATTTGAATTTCTATTTGTATTTTCTGCCAACCGTTATCTAAACACAATGTTTTACCGCAATTTTGTCATCGCATAGGAAACAAAGATAAATGAAAAAGTTTACTACATTTATGCAAAAAATATTCATGTCTCACAAAATATTTTGTCCACACATTTGTAATACATTACTAACAAAAAAAATTGACGAAACCGTGCCATGCAGACGTATTTAAGTTACCAAATTGTTTTTTCAAATATAATTCCAACTTCAATCATTCATATTGTCAACACAACAACAAAAATGATGAAAATATATGATAGAACGTAAATAAAAGTTCTGAAAAGTGAAAAAGAACCCATAAGGCCATTAACGCAAAGAGTTAGTACTGTCAGATCCCGCTAAATTCTTTGGTCAGTAGACAAAGATAAAAGTGAAAAAACTGAAAAATACATTTTTAAAAACTACTTAAATCTAAAGAAGAAAATATCTGATTTCAAACATAGCCATTTTTTTTTATCCTACATCGTTTTTTTTTTTGGGTTCTCACTTCATTCCAACCCAAAAACCGGTGTCTGCAAAACAGAGAGATTTGACTTGGCAGTTTGGTAAGAATTTGAAATGTTATTATTAATCCAGTTTATGTTTCCACCATAAACTTCGTTACCATTACTTATGGTCGTTGTCGAGGACAGTGGAATTGCTGAGACAGGGCTCGATGCAGCAGAATCATTGTTATACCCTTCAGAGCCAACAATATTACCACCATAGTTGTTTTCGCCTTCTTGCATTACCGGCATTATAGCATAACCCGAAGGAGGATTGTGAAGATCCGACCCGAAAGTTGATATTTGTCGGATCTCAGCTTTCGGGTTTGGCTGTAATCCAAAAACGTTGGACCAATAATGATCAGCCGGGTCTGGTTTGATCGGTATCCCGGTGTGGAAAAAGGTTCCACCTTGGTCATGGACCGGTGTTGCCACATTGAAAGTGAGCAACGACGTGGTCAGAGACAGAGGGTCGGATGGCGCTATATCAACGGTTTTGTCAGTTGTTGCAGTTGCTGGGGATGGTTTAGGCATTAGTCCGCCCACAGGGAGATTACAGCTAGCAATCGATTTGACATCGTAGCGACTGATGTCGAAGTTGGTGACTGCATTTAAACCGCGGAATTTGATCGCAGCTATATCATAAGCTTCTGCAGCCTCTTCTTGAGTGCCTGAGAGGTTAATATGCAATTACTCTTGTCTTAAATCATAATCATAACAAATATTTAAAATCAGAATCATAAAAATATTGAAAAGAGACTCACTAAATGTGCCAAGATAAAGATCTTTGTTGCCTGCAACTCTTCCAATTCGTGCCTGCCAACGACCATGCTGATGATGCCTGCATTATCGTTGTAATAAAGATTAATCATTTTATTAGGTACATATTAGATAGTTTATTTAAATTCTAAGAATAGAAATCTACTGGTTAGAAGTGTAAACAGACCTAGTGACACCTCTGTACATGGAAGCACCCCTGGAAAATCCACTGCTTTTCCTATAGTAAAACAAATAAAAACGTATTCTAGTTAGAAAAAAACAGATTTGATTTTCTTGCAACAATTTCTAGTATCTCAAAATTAAAGTATATTACCTTCTTAGTGAAGCAACAAACTCTTGTCGAGTCATGTGTTTCATCTCTTCAAGTTCAGACTCGTAATTTGATATCTAATTACAATAATATTTCTCCAGAAATTAAAATTTGCAATAAAAACCATCTTTAAAGTTTCATATAAAAAAGAGACAAAAATTTACCGGGAAATTAGTAGTAGTTGTAGGACCCCAATACTTGAGAGCTGCAAGGTCATAAGCTCTAGCTGCCTTCTCTTCCTTATCATAACCACCTGAACATAACAAATATAATATATTTCAAATGGAATGATATCGCTTCAGAAGAGAATTAAATAGGTGATGAAATAAATTGTTTATGAAAATTTATTGGAACTCACCTAAATAAACTGCAGAACAATTAAAATCATTACAAATTTCAGATCGTTCCACGGTTGGGTAATGATTTCACGTCATACAATATAAAAAGCGACGTTAGATTTTGGCCGTGACCTCATAAGTAAGAAGTAAAGGTAAAAAAATATAAAGACAAAACGCGCATAATAGTTAAAATCAAATGAAATTTTCTAAAATACGCACATTTGGCGCATTTTAAGCCAAAAATGTGTACCTTGTCTTCCTTTCCTGCTTTGGCCTTCTCTTCGGCAACTATTATCCCATAGATGAGCTTCGTATCTTCCAGTCCATCTATGTCTGTTAAATTCATAAAATCTTTCTATTATAGAATTGTCATTAACAAAAAACACGACCATCGATCTACACATATAATATAGCCATAGATATTAATATATACGAACCAAAAATATTATTCTATCGATCGTCTGATTATTTAAATTTCAAGAATACACAATAATAATTGATTAGACGCACCTTGTGACTCCTCTATAAATCGAAGTTCGTTGTCCGAAACTCTCTACGTTCTTCTTCGGAGTCGGTGAAACCTCTGAAACAGCTAGAGGGTTCTGTTGTTGCTTATGTACGCTAGAGACTTCCGATGAGTGTCCACCGGAGTAGTTTCCGAGGAAGCTAGCAGCTATTGATTTAAGCTCAGAGTCGTAGATCTCGGCAGCGGAAGGAGGATGAAGCGGTGACTCAAGGTCGGAAGAGAAGACAACACCGCCAAGAGATTGCATTTGTTGCATTGGTCTTGTAGTTGTAGTTGTGACTCCTCCGCCGAGGAAATTTTCGAGTTTAGGACCCCCGGGGTACATTGAAAGAACCGCTGTACCATCGCCGGTGGAAACTCCCGGAGATCCATCTTGCCGTTCGACTGAAAATTGGTTTTATTTTACAAGGGTATTGAGGTAATTAATTAATGAATTTACTTTGAAGGAGACAATATCTAGGGAAAGATTCTGTAGGAAAATAAATCAGTTAATTAGATCTAATAGACCAGAGGATTTACTAGATTAGATTTGACTAGTTCCAAGTACAAAACCAAAATAAAAATAAAGTTAAAAATAAGAAAAACTTTAATTAAACCAAAAGGGTAAGGTTCTGGTCTAGGTGCAAGAGAACACAAAAGTTGGTTTGTCTTAATTCATACAAGTTTATAAAAATATAAAAACACAAAACAAAACCTTAATTAGATTAAGAGAAGAGGAGGACCTGGAGCAGTGGAGAAAGCTTGAAAGAGAGAGAGATGAGAAGGGTGAGGATGATGATGATCTGATGTGGAGGAAGTGAGATTAGGGTTTGAGGAAGAGTTAAAGTTAGTATTGTTGGAGAGAGAGAAAGAGAGCCAGTTGTTGTGATGAGAAGAAGATGAAGAAGAAGGAGACAAAGAAGAATCATAGCTAGAAGATGAAGAAGATTTGTTGTTATTGTTGTTCTTCATCTTTGGAAATAGGGTTTTTTTCTTTCTTTGGGGACTCGTGAAATCTTTTAGATGAGAGAGAGAGATGGTCTCTGGTGATATCACAACTTTGGAAATAGTGGAAGGTCTCGTGTTTTAACTCTTCCTCTAGGGCTTGAGAGATAGATAGAGAGAGAGAAAGAGAGAGGACTCGACACAGATATAGAGGTCAATGAGGAAATGTATGTGAGAGAGAGACGAGAGAGCACGAGGGTCGAGACTCTGTAAATTTATTTATATTCGAAGCTAAATACTAAAACTTATTCTGATTATTTTGGTTAGGAGATCACATGCAATAATACCACCTATCATTTAGTAAAACAATTAGAATGTCGGACGTGTATAGATTTAGCTAATGATAGATTTTATTACAAGGGGATATAAAACAATTAAACAATAAACAAACATATTATGATTAAAAACGGATTTTAACAGCTTTATAACGAATAAATATGTAACACTAAACTTACTAAACTTTCTAACAGTTTCTTAATATCTAAATTCTGATTTTAAGATTTTGTTTTATAGGCTGATACTTAAAATATAAGAATATTAGTGCAATTAGTATAGTCACCAACTGCTTAAAAAAGTCATATTTTTATGCAGTAGTTGGAACAGAAAAATTAAATTATTATTTTTATCATTTATAAGATAGAATGTACAGATATAAGAAGAAGAAAAAAAATTGTTGTAGACCTAATTTTTGTTTTTAAAAATTAAAAAAACAGTAAAAAGCAGAAAGAGCAAAGCGACGGTGAGAGAGAGGGGAAGACAGCAAAAGGGCAAGTGGAAGCTTTTGATGGGATGAACTGGGCGGCGACTCATCTCACGTCGCTTTCTTTTTCTTCTTCTTTTTTTTTTTGGTTTTTAAAATGTTATATTCCTTAGCATTTAGTACTACTATTTTATTTTTGTTTCGTTTCTATTGTGACGTGGAAGGATGAATGGTCTACGTATTAACATACACATACGGTGAATGTTTGAGATTTTTCTTCCCTTTTTATAGTAATATTTATGCAAGTTGGGAAGCACTTCCAAAATCAAAATTCATTATAAATATAGCATTCCTAGCTGATTTCTTCTTTTAAAGATTACCCAATTTTGATCGACATTAAGTAAACTGTTAACAATAAGATTTCTTAATTATGGTTACTGGTTTCGAAATTACATGGCTTTTGGACGATAAATCATAAATACCTCACTTTGATTTGTTTTTTTATGTAAAATTTGTTACAGTTATGTTAATTGTTTAAATTAATTTGCCTCGTTATACTCTACCGTAAAACTGAATCATATAGAGTTTATTTAAAATAAAAAAAAAGGCGAAAGGAAAGTGAAATAATTGGAGATGGTCCAAAAGACGACGCGTGTCCCCTCTGTTCTGTATCCAATTATTACAAACTTTGGCTTTCCTAATCTTTTCGTCATTCTTTGACTACTCCAATACCATTTGATATTTTCACCTCTTTTTTTATATATTATTTATTTGATTATTTTTTGTTTCTGTTCACTACATTTTTCTACGATTTATGAGAACATTAAAAATTTTAGAAAACCATAAAAAGCGAAAAAGAGAAAGCGCATCTTTTGGACTCGCTATTCATATCAAAGCTTTTTTTTTGGCGCCATTTTCCATCCCTTTCGGATTTTGGTTACCACAATCTGGTTCTTCTTTTAGTTCGTAGTGATCTTGAAACACACATATCGAATTCAGGAAAATATATTTGATTTAACAAAATAAATTTGATTTAACAAAATAAATTAGCTGAACACAACTAGCTTTTGTCGTGGCAACACAAGAAGGCTGGTCAGTATATAACAACTATGTTTGCATTTGATGGGTTCGGTACGGAACAAACGATGGAGTCAAATGTTGAATGACATTTATTTATTTATTTTAATCCATTAACATTTCTAACTGCGAAACAAATATATATATAGCAAATTAATAAATATTAACGTATTCGTTTAAGCAATCTAAAATTATACTACTTGTATGATTTTTAACGAATATGTTAAAATTGTTTGAATAAATATTTAACATGTCGCTAATGTATTTAAAACTTTAATTCTCTAATTAATAACTCGACATAATAAGTAAAGATAAATTATGAATTTGCATTAAAAATACAAAATGATATTTATATAAAACCAAAAAAAGTAAAATTATAGAAGATACTTATAATATAAAAAAAATTTAATTAAATGAGTTCAAAATATAGATTAACCGGTCAAATTTAAATTTAAACCTACTATAAAAGGAACTTAAAGTGCTTAAAATAAACTTAGTTGAATTTATTTGAATAATATGCATAATTATTGAGTGAAGTTGGCGAAAAAAAAAAGAATGTAGGGAATGCATTAAACGGACGTATGTGTACAAATATATGGTGTGTGACACGATGCAGTGCAGCATCGTACAACACATCTACAAATCAAAAACTACGTTTTCTATATATAATTGCGTTTCGGACTAATGTCATTTACCAGTACATCATGCACTAGACAAAAGAACGAGCGTTTAGAGTTCGAGTCAAACGCTTGAGATAAAGAACGAGAGACTAGAGTGTGCATATAATTTGAATAAATTGTTTGACATATATATATATCAGTATATGTGTGAGATCTGCTAAAAACTATTGAAGCTATGATTAATTTACATGTTTGGACCTAATCACCTAAAAAAGATAAATATAGATACGTTTACGTGGTAATGGCGAGCACATGGTTGCATGTCAACCGACCACACGTGTCAGCCACTATGCACACGTGTCTTCTGCATGCTGCGTTATCCCATTGTCTATCTCTTCACCCTGCACCATTATCGTGTTTTAACAATTATATGTTTCCTTTCAATTATTGTTTTCTACGCATCAAATGTCATTTTTTACATACAAACTCAGATACTAAACAACAATATTTTGTACACGTCTACTCCTTTCTATACTTCCATTATTATAGTTTTTAATTGCTTGTTATATATATGTGTGTGTATTCATATGTGTATTTATGATATATATTCGATTTAATACGACATAGGTGCTTAGATGAGTTACAGAATTCGGTGAATCACGTGTTAAATAATCGGAACCTTTAATTTTCTTTACTAGTTATACAAAAAGATACAGTATTATTTTCTTCTATTATCATATTTTGTAGTATATGATAATGTTACTTTTCCACTGAAAGCGGTCGGGTTGGAGTTATTTAATCAGATGTGCGGTCAAAGAATGTGTAACCACAAGTTTATTATATGATCGTAGAACAACGAACATTTTATTATAAGTAGAACAAGATTCAAGAAGAGGATCATAGTGGATCGATCCAAAGTATAGGCATCAAAACCGGAGTGGATATAGTTTACTTTTGGACTAAGCAAATCACCTTACGATTAAATATTATGCTAACTTGTTTATTTTAATTCTAATTCTAAAAAATAAACTTTACAAATGGTTTCAACAATCCGTATTCACTTTATTGAGCTTAAATTTAATTTTCATTTTCATAAATTCATAATAGATTTTACACTAGCTGGAGAAAGCAAATATTAAGCCCGTATTTTATATTATTTTTCTGGCTGTAACCCGGCATTTAAATGAGATTTTTGTTGATAAAAATTAAGCTGTGTTCAATTATTATTTCATAATACCATATATTCAAAAATGTCAAATGAAGGCGCAATGAATATGTGCATTTTCAGCATATGGTATTATCTCTTTAAGCGCAAGTGTAGTTATTTAAACAAAAAATGTGATAAGTTTTTTTCCAGCTTTGGATAGTTTTAGGAAGACAAAAGAAGGCAAACGAAGCGTAACAAAAGCGCATAAAAATGCCGAAGGATTACCAAAAAGTCAAAATGAAAATGAAGAAGAAATTTTGCCAAAGAGTTCGCGTGGAAATTTATAAGTATGTTTTTTTTTTTTGGATAATTTATCTATTTAACGGAGCCATTAAAGCGCTTTGTACCACCAGTTCAAGTATCAAATGTGGTGTTTCGTATCATACATTTTAATATCGAGAAAGGTCGTCTAAAAACAATTGTAGCAGAAATATGAGAAAAATACGACTAAAAAGAAAAGAAAAAACAACTAAATTACTTTCAGATACTATGTAAACAAAATAAAAATAGATATAAATGCGTCGGATTTTAAAAAGCTACATCAAATCATTAATCATTCCCCACGTTCGCTTTGCCATCTTACTATTTTGTTATAATTGCACATTATGAATTATCGCATCGCACTCTTTTTTCTTTTTTTTCTTTTAATATAAAATAATTAATATTATACACACATTACGTTAAAATTTGCCTCTTTTGACTAGAAAATATTTTTATAATACCTGCTTTTGCTGCTATTGGACAATGAAATAGGCGTTTGTTGTCTTTTGTTCGTTTTATTGGGAGTTATCTCAGTCGTTCAAAAATGACAACATTTTTCTGGCTGAAGAATATCCGACGGCAATAATCTCATGTATGTTTGGTCCACTGTATTACAGTGCGGATGAGCTGATGCAATTACAGCCCCACGACACTGTATTGGTTGATTTTTTTTTTTTTTTGGTCAAACTAATAAAAAGCCTTGTTTGTTTTTTTTCCCCTTAAAAGTTAAAACGATTAGTTTATAATATATGATTCTGCAACTTGAATATTTTGCTAATATTGTGGTAAGCCAGACATTTATTTTCGGTGAAAGCAAATACATATAAAGAAAACTAACATAAGAAAGTAACTAAAATAATATGTTTTAACAAAAAAATTTTTTTTTAATAATTTTTAAACTCTGAGTGAATTTATATATAATACTTTATCACCATCGTGTCATTTTATACCTAATTCAAATATAATAGTTTACATGTATTAAACATAAATATAAAAATTTATAGAAAAGTTAGATCATATTTGCAAATATGATTTTTTACGATTTTTGTTTTTGATAGAATTATTGAATTCAATACAATAATAAAAATTATGAAATTCAACATGTCTTGAAAAAATAGTAAGAAAAAGGGTAATTCCAAAAGATATACTTATGTGAGAGGCGGAAAGTTTTTTTTTTATATATAGTGAATATATACACTATTAGTCTATAAATGATTTAATGCAACTTCCTTATAAACGAATAATTGGGGACATTTAATCAAATTTGTAATTGTAGTAATTTGTAACTACTGTTTCAATGATTTTTACTTTTTAGGGTGCAGCAGCCACCTGTGTATCATACATAGACCCCGGCCCAAATGAAAGATTTAAATTGGGCCTAAATAGAAATGACTGGCCCATAATTACAATAATAGATCGCATCATCGCAATATCAAAACAATTGATCAGCCAATTTTTGTTTTTGTTTTTGTTCATCTTTGTGTTCCTTCTGTTTGGTCGGATATATAATATAACCGACTAATGATCCGATAAAATTAGGGAAACGATATCCAGACTCATTATGATAGAAATTTTCTGCAGGATCTTATGAATTATAATACATCCCACAATATTTTTGAAAAAGACAATACATATATGTTCATTCCATAATCCCCAAAGATTTACAACAAAGATGAAAAACAATTTTTCCATTCCGTCATTCAAAGTATTAAAACCACTACACAAAATAATCCTTCAGTTCATCAAAGAGAAAATTAATAAGACGTAGAAAAATCAATACAATAGTCTTGATCATTTTCGATGTAGTCTAATTCGAATACTATTTTTTTCTTCTTATAGTCTAACTTTTAATTTGGTACAAAACAATAAGTCAAGAGAAAAAACTCTTAACGAAACCCGTTATGGTTGCCTGAACCATTGACGTGGTGAAGCCTTTATCAATCTCCGACGATCTTTGGAGGAAAATGACGAAGAGGAAGAAGAAGAGCTTGACCTGTAATCCTCAGATTCCTCAAATGTCTCCGATTCACCACAAGAATTTACGCCGTCACGAGAATCATTATGATCTGATATATGGATCGTACATGACAAAAATATATAAGATGTTACAATATACATGGATTTAAAAAAAAAAATACATGGATAAACATTTTATTTTCTTAAGAATTTAAATCAACGACAGAATCACATAATTGATTATACATTTAATAATATCTTTAAGTAGTAATTACATAGGGGGTGTATTGTAGTGAGCATTTGAAGATATTTGAGTTTTAGTGACAATCATATGTTATTAGAATATGAATTTTAAAATATCTTTTAAAATCCAGTGTTATTGGATTGATAATTTTAAATTATACACTTTTGAGGTGAGATTTGGGATTTCTTAGAAAATAATATAAAGAACCAAATCTCATGGTTTTAGGTGAGATTTCAAAAAATTTAATAACAAAATTCGTAATTCACCAAAATTTTATCAAATCATATCAAAATTCGTTAAAACTCAAATCTCTCCAAATATTCATTTCAATACACCTTTTTCTTAGCAATTTTGCAATTCTAAGACGTGTTATTCGTTTCCTGTATTTTTCAAAAAAGAAAAGAATATACAATTTATTTTTCGGAAATAAATAAAATTTTCAAACGAATAAATAAAAGTTGTTAATTACCTCTACTAAGCATGACTTGGCTTGACCATCTATAGAAACATCTCTTACGAAGATTCTTCCATTTCCAAAGCTTAAGATTCGCCGGAAAAAGAGAATGTTTATTAGATTCTCCGACTGGGATTGAGGGTTTAGGGAAGCCAAGGCTAAGGAACGCCGGAGGAGGAGTTATCGGAGGAATAATCTCATCCGGCTGAGGATTGATCGGCGTTCCCGGTTGCATTTCCCATTTAAAAGGAACTCCGTCGTCGAGACTCTGATGATGATAATAATAGAAGATTCTCGTAGAAACTCCGACCGATGAGTTTCTTGAAACCTCTGATGCTCTCTTGCATAGATCATCCTCCATTAATAACAATGAAGCTTTTGGTGTTGTTGTTGTGTTATTGTGTTCTTGATTCATGATGATGTTTCGTTTGTAAGAGAGATGGAGAAGATAATATGTGAAACCTATGTTCTTGAGAGATAATATCGAATGCGAATGTGTTTGTAAGAGAGATGGAGAAGAGAATATGTGAAAATTAAAGTTCTTGAGAGAAGATACGTGAAATTTATGGAAATAATATCGAGTGGGAATGTGTTTGTATATATATAGAAAGAGAGAGATTATTGCCCGACTATATGGGCGTAAGAATTGATTTATACCTTAATTAATGTTACAAGAGTTGACTATGTGATTTCTTAAGACGCATTTTACATGTACCGAGTTTGATAATAATGTATTATCAATATAATAATTGTTTTGACTTTGTATCGTACCGAAAAAAAACTGATCTATCGCTTGTTTTCTTTGGTGATTTGGTATTGCTTATATGTGCACGGCCAAATGTGTAACTTAAGAATATTTTTTCTATCATTATATAACCGAGTTCTGAGAAACTGAGAATGCATCAAAATATATAGTTGTAGTTTAGAGGTTTCATCGATATAGTTTGAGGATAAGACTGATTTATATTTAATGCAAATATGGTTGTTATACATAGCAAATCCAATATTTATTCTACACTGAATTACGATTTAAGAAACTCTATTGTCCAAAAGAAGATACAAACCATAACTGCTACAGCATTCATTGTATAGCCTTCAAGGAAATACTGCTGTAATTTGCCATACAAAGCAAGTTTTTAATGTTATTTTTGGAATTACTCAAAAATATTGTTTGGTGATTCGGTTGTCTATTGATTTAAAAATAAAAACCGGATTAATTATCTTAAACAACGCATAGAACAGATATTTTGAATATGTAAAAAAAATCTTGTCATTTGAAAACGTCTTCGGTGGCCAACCACAATTGCTTATTGATGAGTTTTATTCCCTATCACTGTAACCGAGTTATTTAGAATACATAAATTTGAATGAAAATGGCAAATCCGATATATATTCTATACTACGGTTAAAGAAATTCAATTAGCAACAGAAGAAATAAACCATAACTATCAAAACCATGTACAACTAGTCGTATATCTTTTTCCACAAAGCAAATACGGCTCTAAATCTCTTGTTTTATAAAGAAGGTTTTGATATTTTTTTCTTTTTGGAATCATTCAAGGGAAATATATTATTTCCTTACCTTATATTTATATACACAGAATATATATAGTTAGATATTAAAATCTATGTTTACTTTTAAAATGAAGCGCACGTTAATGTAGTCAAAGGACGGCTGATTTCATATGCGCATGTGAGGCAATGACCATTCCCTTAAGAGATGCCAAACTTTGCGTACTCCTCAATTTCATATCGTTAAATCCATTTGTATAGTTCATTGCACTAATCACGCAATTACCACACGTAAACGCATTTTAAGAAAATACGAATTAATTCAAATTAAAAAGAAGTTACTTGTCACCAAATTCTGACAACGCAAGAACTTCTAGGATTGCAAAACAGGAAAAAACCAATATAATTTATCCTAGATATTTGGTCGGACCTTTGATTTTAAGAAAATAAGGCGTTCAGAATACAGTATCTGGATTTTGGCTTGTCAAGTGAAAACCAAAACTTAAATGGTGTATAAGGATTAGAAGAACAAAGTTTGAATCTACTTTTTCTCTTGTAAAGAGTTATTAAATTGAGACGGCTAAGAGGAAGAAAGTCCACAAGTCTCCTAAATTATATTGGACCGACCAAAAACAAATCAAATCATGAAATGGTTTCAAAGTGATTTGATTAGTTTGGTTGGAACTTAAAAGAACATTGTGTTCTGTTCTGTATGACTTACTGTGTGATTACTAATTAGTAGATATGAAACTGTAACAGAGTACGAATCTCGAATTTTTTACAATTAACCCACCATCATTAAGCCTTGATTTTATATAATTAGATTTTAATATCCAAAAGGAGAAAATGATATCTGATTGTGACACAACTTAAAGCTAAATATACATTACTTAATTAGATATCCAAGGAGAGATTTGGCGATGGTGAATACTGAATACAATTCTAAGACTACGTTTTGCAACAAATCTCTAAGCAACATACTTGGATCCATGGTTTTTGAGCTCCTGGACATTTTCATACTCCCTGTAGATAATATATATAATACAGATCAAGCAATAGTCAATATTAAGCTCAGTTTTTATAAAAACAAAAGCTATGAAGAACATATAAATCTTTTAACAATGAAATAATGTAATGGAGAAATGGAGAGAGGAATCTATAAGAGTATACCTCAGCTGTCAATGGAACTACAGATTCTCTGCAACAAGTTTTGGCCATTGTTAATTGTTTAGCATAATCATCTTTGTTTAAGCCAAAATCAAAGAATATAAATTAATACCTTCGCTGCTCTGATTTCGGGAGATGTTTCGACATTATGGACTCCTGGAATAGAATTTGCTCTTGTCAGTTTATAAACACAAATCAAAAAACATTTCCAGTAAACGTTGTGTTTCTCCCAAAACATCATAATATAAAGACTGAGCAATATAATCTGAGCCGTTAGTAAAGATATATATGAGAAAGACGACCTGTTCTTGGATGATGCTTCTCGCCTCGACGAGCTGAGCTTCGAGTTCAAGCTCTCTCTCTGTTGCTTCAGATGTAACAGATGCTCCTTTAGGTGCATCTTGTAACTGGACCATACGTTCCTTTATTTTTATGTCCCAAAGGGAAATATGAAGAAACAACATACTAAAGTTAACCACAGATAAAAGATGGAATCAGTTGTGTAAATGCAAAATGTCTTTATGAAAAAACCTTTATGGAAGCCATTTTAGTGCGCAAACTTTCTTCTATCTGACCTCTAGCCATCCGGAAAGGAAGATCAAAGACATCCTGTATAGTGACTAGCTAGTTAGATACTTGGCAATCAATTATATAAGATTGATTATAAACAAGAACCATTGAACTATCTAAGATTATGCATACCGTCTTCCCACCCAGTGGAGATTGTGAAGGATCAGCCTCACGTTTCTCACTGCCAGCCAATGAAGGATTAGCTGACCCGTTTGGAGCATTTAAGAAATCACGCATATCAGTCTGCAACAAAAACCAAAGATACAAAACTTTGCTTATGAATAAACATGTTAAGTTACACAAGGTAAAGTTAGTACGAAAAAAAGAGCTTACCTGCATGGATCGAAGTAATGCTCTTAGATTAGTGTTCTCAGCCATTAATTCTTGATTTTTCGCTTCATACGCATCCACCTGCAGGGACAACATTGTTAAGGAAATGTCTTTGAAACTCTGCATAATATTATTGATTTGTAGTTAGACTCGTACTATCTTTTTGTAGAAGTCAGTATCAGTTTTCTTGCCGTTCCAGGTCCCACGCTGCCTCCCTTCTTTCTATTAATTACATCAGACTATCAGTTAAGAGGAAAATCCCACATTTGTCATAAACTAAGGATTGCAAAAAACAAGAAGCAAGTAAAAGACCTGTAGCAAATTCATAATCTCCATTCCAGATCTTGTTTCTTTCTTTTTCTCCATTAGAACTTGATTCAGCCGTTCCTAAGAGAGAAACACAAAGAATTAGCATTCAAAATGCGGAATTAAACAGGATACAGAAAAGTCATTTTAACGAGATAAGATGCACAACCTGCAACTTAATGTAATCCTTTTCCTTTTTCTTCATTTCGTGTATCTGTTGAGCTTTGACTTGCTATTCAGGGATTAGAGAATAAATGCAGACAATCCATCAGTACCATTTCTCCCATGATAAAGTAGTTAAAAACCAAGCAGCATAAACTATCAGACCTGGTTACCAATCACCATCCTTTGGAATTCATCCCTCTCCTGCTGTAGCTTTTCAATCTGGGATTTCAAAGCTGCTGTATTCTTGGCTTCCTATCAAAAGAGTGAATTAATAATCAAACCCTCTTCAACTAATAGCCAAAGCAAAAAAAAAAAAAACATTTCAGCTGAAACTTGACAGGACTCACGGTTCTAGTAATTGTTGCAATTTCCCTGTCTTTCTGTTGGAGTTGCGCTTCAAGCCTCTCAACTTTAGCTTCAAGTCTAGCTATATCGGATTGTTGTCTATACGAAGTAAGGAAATGCACATATAAACCATAAGGAAACATCAAACTGGATTAGCACAAGATAAACAGATAAAACAGCTAGAATATTTAGCCAATGAATTACAAACCTAAATTCTGTAGAACAAATCTAAAAATAAATTGAACCACTAAGTAAACAATGACTAATACCATATGGCTCTAGACAAAAATCACAGCCCAGGTCAAGACCATTAGTAAGAAAAATTCAATAATCACATAGCAAATTGAGAGAAGGAAGAAAACAAAATTCACCTTTGTCTCTGCTCGTTAGCAGATTCTCTAAACTCTATGTCACGTTGTCGTTGCTGCAGCAACGAGTACATACAATTGCAAGTCCTTGAGATAGAAACCTAAATCAACAAAACCCTAATTAAAACACGAAACATCTCCCCACAAATTCAGAATTACAACAACGAGTCAATAATAAAATCTCACCGGATCATTCGAAAAGAGATCGAGCGAGGCGGGAAATCCAAATGTAACCATCGTCTGATTCAAATACTTCGTACAATGCTCCAAGTTATCAACATTTGCGAATGTGTAATCACTTCTCAAAGAAGAAAAGAAAAAAAAAACTATCAGTACTCATCGGAGATTTTAAAATAAACCCTAAGGGAAAGAGGAAAACTAACCCTGTCGCAGACTGAGATGAAACCTGTGAAGCAGAAACCATAGAATAAATCAATTAAACTTAGAATTCGAGGAGAAATAAAGAGAAAAAACTCATCGGAAAAACAGTAATCTTACTTTGAGATCGTACTCAGCATCAGTCGCCGGCATTTTCGAAACGGCGATGAGAACTTCCTTCTCCAGAAAAAGTAACGATAAACACAAACCCACACACAAAAAGAGAATCAATCAGAGAAACAGATCTAATCGAGCAGAGAAAGAGCTAAACAAAATTCAAAAATCAAAAATATCTGAAACGGAATGTTTCTGGAGAAGAGCGAAAAAAAAAAGTTTTAAATCTCTCTTTATCTCTTTTGCTTTTTATTTCAGTAATGAGCTTAATTTGTCTAGGGTGATTATGATCCAGTGCGGACACACCTACTGGGTACAGTGCTCTTCCACGTGATTTTGACGCGCCAACGGTTAAGCACGAGATTAAGAACTCGCAAGGAGAAACGTGGGCCCACACAGATTTAATTGGGCCTAATTAGGCCATTTGGGCTCGTATACAAGGCTCATATGATTTATGTTTAGAATAGCCTAATACTATAGTATAGGTGAACATGACAAGATGATTATCATTGTTTGGTTAGAAACAGACCAAAACAGCGGGAAATTGTTTGATTGTTTTTAATTATTATCGGGGAGTGAAATAAGCGAACATTAACGTATGTCTGTAGAATCGAAAAAAACAAAAATCGAGACAAATTAATTAGAGGATTAAAATAAAATATGAAATGTGTTGTACTTATAAATTAAAATCTTTGAAACCGAGGTAAATTTTAAACATTTACATGCCTCCCATGTCGGATCTTCTACTTCTAGTCTTCTTCGAAGTTCGAATCCCGAGTTTGAAATTAAATGTATTTATCTACGGTTATCACCATGATAATTACAATAAATAAATTATTGTTTGCTTCAAACTTAAGAAAATATGCTTCTTGTGCTTCGTTTTATGTCTTCTTGGGTTTGCTTTAAGCTCATTCACCTCTTGCTTATTGGATCCACCTTTATTTTTTTCATTCAGCAGACAAAAAAATTTCCCTAAAGAACATTAACATTTCTGAATAATATCATTATTGCTACTTGATATTTCTTCATGTAGGAGTAATTATTTGACACACACACACACACACATATATATATATATATATATGTATACTTGATCATTGTACTTATATCGAATCGTAGATATCATGAAGCTACTATTTTTGGATACATATAAATATTTCTATGACTATGAGTTATAGTCTAATATTTTCTACTAGTTTTTTTTTTCCTACTAGTTGTAAATTTAGAAATTGACTCGACTCAATTTTGACAATTAAAAAAAATATTGATATCAAAGCTTCCGTGGGAAAAACACTAAATCGATAAAGAAAAATGTACATGAATTCAGTCAAGAAAGAATCAAAGGAAAAGGCACAAGTTTTAATATTTCATTACTTTTTGGTTACATATGATAAATAGACTTTGATTCTCTAGTATAAGTTAGTATAACATTGTTTTTGTGGAAACGTTGCTTAGAAAGAAGAACCATTTGTAGTTTATACGTTTGTCTCTTCTTCTTAATTATAGCTCCATTCTTCTTCTTCTTAATATGTCATTAATTGACGATAAATTTCAAAATTAATTATAATTTTTTATCATGACTATTCATTCATGAATTGAATCACAAATTAATTACAATCTTTGACCATGACCTTTAATTCACGAAATTGAATCATAAATTAATTTTAGACAACATGAAACTTTTTGGGTTTTGTAAAATGATGGACTGATAACATAAACCCGTTCGTGGTAGGTGGTACGAGTGTTGGCACCAACACTAGTGTTTTGACTTTGTTATGTCCTAAATCAAGTTCAAGCTCAAGCTCAAGAGTATCTCATATATGGTAAAAGTATTCGCGTGTGCATGTCCTTTTTTGGTTATTTTTAGTATTCTGGAATCCTTGATGTGTAATAGTGTATGTATGAAAAGAAGATGACGTGGAGCTCCCGACCAGGCGCGAGGCGTTCGGCGACGGCAGCGCGGTCGTCTCCGCAGCTCATGCGTTACAATTTACAAGATCTCTTTTTCTATACACCTTGTTTTGTTATTTAATTATTAGTAGTCATAAATTAATAATGTCAATTTTAAACTCTGATTTATAATGTCTTTACTTTGGAGTTTTCTAGTTCTTACTTTATTATAATGACACTTTACAAATGATTTTGAGATTTCCATCTAATGTGTTTCCCACTATCTTGCTTCCCCTCCACGTAAACCTTTCTGAACATTTTTATCAAATATTTTTTAAACATTTTTATCTAATTGTAAAAAATATTTTATCAAAAAAATCCAATTGTGAAAGTATCATTTAATACATATGCATGTGAAAACATATCTACGTGAATCCAATTGCTCATTGAATAATTAAATACTCCAGCACTCCATTGGAGTATTAAATTGATTGTTAATGAAGGATTCATTGTTTAACGGGAAGTCCAAAGAGCAGATGTACTTCTGAAATTAAATGAAAAAATTTAAGACAACATTGAAACAAAAAAATTAAAAATTGTAAAATAAAAGACACCTTTTGGCACACAATGTACGCCTTCTCTCTATCTATTTATAAGTAAACATTCACTTTCACCAGAATCTCATCAACACAGTCTCTCTAGCAAAAAAAAAAAAAAAAAAAAAAACACTTTTGAGTTCCATATAAACCGTTGTCTTCTCTAAAGTATAAAAACCCTAATCTCAATATGAACAGTTTCGAGCCACAAAGCCAAGACTCTTTGCAAAGAAGGTTTCATCAAGACAACAACACCACCACCACACAACAACCTCGCGACACCACAACACCTTTCAGGTCAAGACCTATTTCCCAAAACCCTAGCAACTCCAGCGCCGGAGCGGCTGGGAGATCATCTTTCCAAGGCTTTGGTCTCAACGTCGAGGACGATCTAGTTTCATCAGTGGTTCCTCCAGTTACGGTTGTGCTCGAGGGTCGTGCGATTTGCCAACGCATAAGCCTAGAAAAACATGGGAGTTATCAGAGCTTGGCTTTGGCTCTGAGGCAAATGTTTGTCGATGGAGCTGATTCGACGGAAGATCTTGATCTTTCTAACGCCATTCCTGGCTATCTTATTGCTTATGAAGACATGGAGAACGATCTCCTTCTCGCCGGCGATCTTACTTGGAAGTAATACCCCTCTTTAACTCAGTAATCTCTTCTTTAATTATGTTTAGTTATTTGTTGTTCGTATGAGCGTTCATGCAACACAATCACACATATACAGTATAGTAGTATACTGATCTTTCTTGAAAACTAAGATTTCGTTAAATGTTTAGATTTATTTGATCATCGAAATTTTGAGATTTTAGAAAACTTTGTTCTCGTATATTTACTTGAAAGTTAACGAGAAAATGTGGTTTGTGAGGACACAGGGACTTTGTTCGTGTAGCGAAGAGAATTCGAATCTTGCCGGTGAAAGGGAACTCAAGAAAAGTGAGAAGAAACGAGTGAAGAGACGGAAGATGAGTGTTTGTAGCAGCCGACGTCGGTGATTCCCAATGGCATTATTGTAAAATTATCATCGGATGTGTTTGCTTCTTTGTTCTTTTATATTCTCACAATGAAATGAAGATGTATAACTTAAATTTTAACCTATTTTATCTTTGATTATACTGAAGAAAAGGATGAGAGTAATAGTTTTGATACGGTAATAACACATGTTAGTGATGGGGTAAAAAAAGGGAGATTCTGACCATTAAAAGAAGGAATCAATTCAGCGATACCGACAAAAAAAAAACAAAATCAGATAAGCCAATGATGAAACTTGTGGGTAAGATTTGTTGTACAAAAAAAATTTGTTTAAACGTTGAAGCTGTTTTTTTGTTTGGTTTCAGGTCATGTCAGCACTTAGTTTCAATTTGCGTACAATAGCCAAAAAAAATCATATAATCCTTGACGACATAAATTCATAATACCTCATGGCTTTGTCATGTAAACGCCAAAAACAATATATCAAGACAAACAACAAGCTTCTGACCAATTCATGAATGGAGAGTTCTTATCATTTACCTTGAAGAAGCTTTTTGTTGTATAGGTTTTAGATTGAATCCTCGAATGGAGGCAAACCCCATTCCTCTGGTTTAAAATCGAGTAGAGAGGTTAGAATTTGATCTGCAACATCTTGGTAAGAGATGTCTAGTCTAGGATCCGGTACCATCACCGCGTTCCTGTAGAGACGAATCAAGATGAATGAATAAACTTGTTTCTCTGCTGTAGATAGTTAGAGAAACGCCACTTACATTCCGGCGTTTTTAGCAGCAAGAACTCCAGATGGAGCATCTTCGAACACTAGTACCTTTCAGGGATCCACAGGACCGTCCTAAGGAATCCAAACAAAGAGGAAACATTAGTTTACAACTCATTTTAAAGCTTGAAATGGAGGATACAACTAAATCGATCGTTGTCTGTTAAGTTACCTTAAATCTCCTAGCTGCAGCGAGAAACCCGTCTGGAGCAGGCTTTCCTTGCTTAACCTCTGGATCATCACCGCAAACTATATGATGCATCAATGAGAAAAGCTCTTTGTGTCTTTGTGTTTTTAGTTCATAATGCCGTGTGTGAGTACTACAACCATACATTAAATTGAGAATGCACACAGATCAGTGGTATATCATAAGAAATGAATGTATTGATGAAGAGAAGATATACCCTGTAGCAATACAAATTGGAATACTCTTTGCATGAAGATGCTCGATAAGTCTACTTGCCCCTGAAGTAGTTATACAAGAATTGGATGAAACTAAAAACAGAAACTTTGTTTTCTCTATTTCCACGAATGTGAACAAATGTGTAACAACAGAAAGAAGATTGAACCTGGCATTAGCTCACTAGTAGGGAAGAGTTCTTGTAACATTGATTCTCTCTCAACAAGAAAGTCTTCAGCTGAAAGAGAATCGCTAATTCCACTTTCTTCTACAAAAATCCTAGCAGCTTCTATGGCTTTTCTTCCCATCAGCTTAGCTTTGAGAGACCAATCAAACGTTTTGTTGAATCTAGCAAGTATGATTTCTTGAACCTCAGTGTAAAACTTCTCAGTGTCTGCAAATCAGAAACCAAAAAATTGGCATGAGTTTGTTTTCATTATGTTAAAAACTTTGATCATTTACGGTTTCAAGTGGCATTAAGCACATAAGCTAATGATATTGGGAGAATTTGAAAATCAACAATTCCTGAAGCCATTGTACCTTAATTTTTCCAGTTTCCGATCAGATTCAGTTTAATCAACAATAATGATAAAGCAAGAGATTGAAGATCAGATGCAACGATGATTACCTAGAAGAAGACCATCCATGTCGAACATGACGTGAGTGATTGATCCTTTGACGGCGACGGCGACTGGGACGGCAGCAGTATTCGACATCATCGGTACGATTCCGATGGATCTCTTCTCGAAAATGGATTTCTACTTGCTTAGAGTGATGACAACAAATCGAATCTAGTCGGAGTTAGTTTCACGCTGTACAGTGACGTAGCTATGACGTATAACAAAAAGGTCTTTGAACATGGGCCGGGTTTTATAAATAGGCCGGGTCAGATAGACAGTGTGTGAGGAAGAAATGTTTAAACATGAACCTTGAAACTAAAAATGTTTTTCTTCTATATACAAATAGTCATGAAGATTTGTGTATGAACACTTATTGTTTAATCCAAAGGCCAACGGCCAAAGCCCTTCTTGTAGAGCTCCGTCGTCTCCTTGAGATGATTCAATGGTTGTTCTTACTTCAGCCTTGGATAATAGGTGCCAATTTGATCCTCTAAAAACTGCAATTGATTCAAAGGGTTAAAGATAGTTAGAGATCTGTTGTTTCAAGTCATCTGTATAAGTCTATTTCAGTAACCAATAGGTCAATGAAGACAATGAAGTAGTATGTTATTTGGATGAATTACTTATGACACTTTTTTTAGGAATGCATCATCATAATTTTATGATTTCAGTCATTTTTCTGGTTAGCACCAAGAAACTAGCTACAGAATTTGCAGAGTTCAAGTGAAGGTAAATGCTAAAACTATATCCACCAGAACGATCAAACCCTACCGATTCCATAAAGAATCACTTCAGCAATTTACTCAATAAAGGAAATAATTTGCAGATAGCAACCAAGTGTGAACTCTAGTTATCTTAGACTTTGAGCAAATTCGATGATGCAAAGGAAAGAGAAACAGAGAACAAAGTGAGAAGCTTGCAGTAGATTTAGGAGCAAATAGGAAGCATAAGTATGAGGAATTGTTCATCGAATGCTTATAAATTAAAGACAAGCACGAAAGAGATTTTCTATATTACATCTAACTGAGAGGAGAAGTCCAAAAAAACCTGGCTTTGCTGTAACCAATCTCCCGGATCTCTCTGCAATCCACATAAATAATGCACGAAAACTCCAAGAACTCGTGATGCGTCGAACAAAAATTATCGTACATAGCACCAGAGATCACCTACGCTTGAACCGCACATATCCCTTCTCGTGTGATCATAAACTCACCAGAAGCCCCAGGCAAATAAGGTGAAAAAACAATGTCAAACCGTCGCTGAGCTCTTCTGGATACAGAACTTGGACCGCTCTCATCATTTTCAGTTTTCTCTTTGCAGACAATATTATCACTTCGTGATATGAAAAACCTGGAGTTTACACAATTGGCCCAAGCCAAACCCAAAGTAGGAACAACTCGTCTCCCAGAAGAACATAAATACCTCAAATTCCCAATCCTCATCCCACTTAACCCATCAGAAGATTCAACCAAATCAGTGACCTGATTCGTAATCACAACAGCCAAATCAAACTTATTTGCCAACTGCTTCAACTTCCCAGATACCTTGAAAAACAAAGAAGATCTCTTCTTGAGATCAGACGGAGTGTTATCAAATTCCGATCTAAACAATGCAGCTACTGAATCAAGCACAATCAGCTTCAAAGGAAATCTTTTTTTCGAATTCCTAACGAAAGCATCTATCCTAGGCATTATGTCGAACAGGTGGTCTACAGAATGAACATTTTGTACGTACACATGATCACAAGGATTATCATTGTGATCCGCGTAAATACTAGGGTTGGATTGATGAAACGAGCGAGAGAGCTGATGAAGACGGCGAAATGGAAAAGGAATCTCGGAATGGAGGTAAAGAGAAGAACCGTCGAGACCGCCGAGTGAAATCGGAAGTTGGGCACAGAGCGAGAGTTGAAGGCAGAGTTGTGTCTTTCCGCAGCCACTCTCCGCCACAATTTCCGTCAATGAATCGCAGGGGAAGCCGCCGCGAAGACATTCGTCGAGGATTTTACAGCCGGTGGTTAGCTTGCTGATCGTCGGAGATCGGAGGAGGAGATTCTCCGGCTTCATTTTCTCATTTCGCATTTCACCGCCAAAAGCGCCACAAAAGAAAAAAAGAAAAAAAGACCCAACCCTTGAAACGACACCGTTTATACTATAACTAGACTATTCCTCTTGACGTACGAACCCTGATGTTAAGCGTATAACTAGATAGTAACCCGCGCTATGCAGCGCGGAGAAATGTCTATTTTGTAGTTCGTTAGTTTATACAATCATATATTATTATAAGTATTGTAAATTAGATTCGAGTATCTGTTAGTACATTTGGCAATTGAAGTTATGAGAATGTTTGAATCCTCCGAGTCTTAATATGATATGTTTGATAGGAGGATTGTGTTATTACATGCTCTTGAATATAAAGACTTTGGAGTTATGAAGTGATGCATGTTGAGTCGTTGATTCAAGAATGTTATGGCGATTAGGAGTACTTCTCAAGTGGAAAAGCAACCGGCATAATTGGAAATGTGTACTTTATAGTTTGTCTGTTTATATAATATAGTATAAAGATTTTTACTGTTGTAAAATATAAAAGATTTTGTTTTGGCATATTATTAATGTGTTTACTACTAATATTATATTTATATATGGTTTGTGAGATTTAGTATAAAATAATTTACAGATATGTATATAATTTTGAATCATGATTAAGTATTATACATATAATCAGAAACTGATGTATTTATTCAAGTTTTTGTTTTAAGCATATAATTAATGTTATTTAGTATTAGTAATATTATTATATTTGGTTGGTGGAGTATTGTTGTATTTTATTAAAATCAATAAGATATTAATTTATAAACTTCATAATTAATCAGCATTTTTTTAGAGAGATAATACATATAATATGTTGGCTCAGCCCAGGCTCATATGCTGAAGTCAAAAAATTTAATTGTTTATCTAGTTTGCAAGAAAAGCCCAACTTTGGACAAAGCATGGTTTAGGACAAAAGAGGAAATTTAGAGACTGAGGCCCACACATGTTATTATTGTTTAGATATTTTTCTTTTTTACAATAGATCTGTGTATTTTCTTTTGTCAGCAAAACAAAGATGTTATCCTTGTCTTGTTTGATTACTCGATTTCTCGAAAATTGATGAATTATACTTTCTGAAAAACAACAAATCGAGGACTTCAATCTGGTTGTTCGTCTTCTTCAATATGAGCTTCAGCTGAAGCTAGGAGACCTATCAGAGATGTACACAGAAATGGCTGAAGGAGATGAAATCTAGAATGTGTATGATTCTCTAGTTCTTGAGATACACTTCAATTGGGTAATCTGTTTATATCTTTCTCACAGTCACTCAATCAATTTATTATTGTCTTTGTTGTTCAGAAATTTTGAGTCATAAAATTTAGGTCAATGGGAGGAAACTCTGATTGACCTAATTCAAGATTGACATGTTTCGTTTTTTTTTTTTCTGAGTAGCTTGTTTTTTGAATTATTTGTATACCTTTGTAATAGTTTGACCAAATTAGTTGTAGATTTGTCTGAGATTATTTTTGTATTCCAAATTTTTGTTTTCATATGTTTATATACTGTTTGTGTTTGTTTTTTTCTTTAGTTTTAGGCTCTGGTTCATAAACTCCCCTCTCCATAAAGACAGGTAGCTACATTTAGGAAAATTTTTATAGTCTTCAGTTTTTGAGAGATTTTCGTATTACATGTTTGCTCCAAAGACACTGTCAATGATTCAGCTAAAAAAAAGTTATGTTGATATTGTTATAATGTGTTCATAGAAATAAGTTTTCGGCGATAATGCTACTTCTGCCATTCAGGTAGAGATAATGAAGTACTTGTTGAATAAAAAAGACATGGAGAAAGATTCGACATAAGCTATGAGTAATGAAGCGTGAATAACTGAGTGAACTAAACTCTAGCATTGACAAAGTATGTGTCTTTGCATACCTTTTTACTTGTTGATGCACATAATTGTTTTGGATTTATTTTAATTGCTTAGTTGATAGTTTAATAAAACGATAAGAAGATTACATGCCCGACATATAGTTAATCTCTGATCTTTTGTATTTTCTCTTAATCTGTTAATATAATCAACCATCTTTATGTATTTTTATTTGGATATTTTACTAAGTATATTGATATTTCTAAAAATACAGTGGTGGACTGATGGGATGAAAAGACATTCAATTCAGGTTAGTTTGCAAAAAGATCTTAATTACTGTATTGAAACTAAATATAATGAATACGAAGTAGATTTTAATTCAATATCAGATTTTGTCCAGTTAGTTATACTGTTTGATTGTGTAGGAGATATAGAGTCCAAGGACGCTGTCAATGATTCATCAAAGAAGGTTATGTAATATGTTGTTTATATGGCTATAATTTGGTGATAATGTTACTTTTGTCATTCAGGTAGATATACTGAAGTACTTGTTGAATAAAAAAACATGGAAAAAGATTCCGTGTAAGCTATAACTAATGAAGCGTGAGTAACTGAGTGAGTGAACTAAACTCTAGTCTTGAAAAAGTATGTGTCTTTGCATACCTCTTTAGTTTTTAATGTAGACATTTGTTTAGGATTATCAGAATTACTTAGCTGATAGTTTTATAAAAGGGAGATAGGAGATTACATGCCCGATATTATTTTTAGTTTTTTAATGAACTTTTGTGTTTTCCATTAATTTGTTAATATAATCAAACATCTTTCTGTATTTTTATTTGGAAGATTGTTCTAAGTATATTTATCTCTCTTAAAATACAGTGGTGAACTGATGGGGATGAAGCAGAGAAAATGTCATGAAGTCATACAATTTAGGTTAGTTTGCAAAAATATCTTAATTACTGTATTTCTAAGCTATTGAAACTGAATATTATGAATAGGAAGTACTCATCCAAGCTCAAATGTTGCACATGTTACTATCTATGTAGCCAGGATATATTGCTATGATAGATAGGTAAAATGTCACGATATATCATTAACAATATCAGATTTTGTCCAGTTACATAGATAGTAGAAAATTCTGAGAATCTAGGTTAAATTTGACCTGTTTCAATTTTTTATGTTTGAAACAAAATAGAAAATTAGCTTCTGTTATCTAATTAGCTTCTGATTATATGACAACAATCATTTGAGTGAAAGATAGGCTACCTTAAAAGTACTGAATGATTAGCCAAGATTCTTGTAAACTTTTTTAAAAACTACATTCATAGTTTTCTTCTGTGGCTTACCATCTTCATCTAGTATCAAGATCTTTAACCCTTTGTTAGATGTGACCCTAGATATTGCAACATATAGCTGGCCATGTAAAAATACTGGTCTAGGTAAAAATAATCCAACATACTTCAAAGACTGTCCTTGACTTTTATTGATTGTCATTGCAAATGCCACATATAATGGCAATTGTCTTCTCCTCATCTTAAAAGGCAATCTTGCATCTGATGGTGATATTAGCAACCTAGGAATGACTACTTTATGACCGACCCTGTCTCCAGTAATAACTCTAGCTTCCACCACAAATTCAGCCATTTTTGTGATTTGAAAACGTGTCCCATTCATTAAACCTACTATAGGATCAATGTTTTTTAGCAACATGACAGGACATCTAATCTTCAGTCGCAAGCTATGATTAGGCAAACCAGAAGCCTTAATACTGTTAAGGAATTCAGCAGAGAACACAGGATTCTTCTTAGTGTCTGTGTCTACTAGATCTAAACTATATGAACTAATATAGATTCTCTCATCTCCTGCAGTTAAAAAGTAAACATTAGTGATTAACTATATAAAAAATACTTTCTAAAACTTAATAATTTGTACATACCTTCCAACTTATCAAGCATATAATCGTTTATCTGACAGACATCTTCATTTGTTGGACACAAAATAGCTCTTCGTTGAAAGAACTTAGGATTTTTTTTTTATCTTTTAGAAGCTTAGGATCCCCATAAATTTCTTTGCTTATTGCTTATATTGGATTATGGGCCTCTGTAATAAGAAACTCCTTAGGAATCTCTATTAGAGCCTCACCATCATTAGGCTCAGCAATTTTACCATCACCAACATCTAGTATCCATTCTGAAAAATCTTTCAAATCCTTAGCCTGTTCATAACTTAGATTGTTTGATAAAAGACGCATATTCTTTGTAAGATTAAGCACTTTGCAATGATCCCAAATATACGATGAATTCAATGAAGCCAACACTATTTCTGTCCTAGAACCACCGTCTATTACTGGAAGAACCTGTCTAAAATCACCTCCAAACATAATAACTTTTCCACCAAATGGCTTCCTATCATTATTTCCAACAATGTCCTTCAAACTTTTATCCAGTGATTCAAAACAATACTTACTCATCATAGGCGCTTCATCCCAGATGATAATACATGCTTGTTTCACCAAATTTCCAAGATCTGTGCCTGGCTTAATTGAACATGTGGTAAACTCATCAGGATGTAAGAGAATCTCAAATCTAGAATGAGCTATCCTACCACCTGCTAACAAAAGAGAAGCTATACCGCTGGATGCAACATTGAGTACAATGTTACCTTTAGATCTAGTGTAAGCAGGGAGGGTTTTCCATAGAATGTTTTACCAGTTCCTCCAAAACCGGATACAAAAAAGACTCCTCCTCTCTTCCTTAATACAGCCTTCATAATCTTATGGTACACGTTTTTCTGCTCATGTGTTAACATCTTCAGCCAATCCGCATGTTTATCTGCTAAATCCTCGCGGTCGTAATTTTTCTCGTCAACTATAAGCATATTTGAGTCAGCAAGACTCAGTTTAGGTGGCTGTGGCATTGATTCAAAAAGTGATAGACGGCTACCAGACTTATCTATATCTTGGAGTACAAATTTCTTTTTATCTTCATTAGATAAAACTAACTCTGTAATTAGTGAACATAAAAATAAGAAATAGTGATAAAATTGATAATGTGTATAAAATAAACCATATTGTTGTACAAAATTAATAAGAAATCAAATATATATACCTGGTCTGTTTAATTGGATTCTTTTACTGTGTTGGATGTCTTCACACTGTAACTTCCAAGTGTTTTCCCACACTTTCTCAGGACTATATAAAGTAGCAGCAAGAATTATTACCACGAAAACTTTTCGAACCACACTTCCACCACCCCAGTAACTTGTTCTTGTTAAATCATCTATGTATTCCTGATCATCTTCTAACAAACCCAGAGCATAACATGCATCTTGGTATTTAGGATAAACAACTCCATTAACTGTTCTGAGCTCATCAAAACTTCTAGGACCTCGTTGTTCATTAAGCAGTACTCTCATATAATATCCTTCTTCTATTTTCATAGTAACATAGTTGAGTCTTCCAATAGAAAATCTTTTTTGTCTTTGATTAAACTGCTTTTGTTTTGAATTATATGTGAACCGGTTTGGGATTTCAGCATAAAGGAGTGATCTTGCAAGAGAACTAACCTTGTTTAAATTAAACCATGCAATAAACATTGAAGTTTCTAGTGAATCACGATTTAGAATTACTTGTGCTTCATCATCACCCTTGAAATATATAAGTTGTTCTCCTGGGAGATGGAAACTGAATTTTTCCACGGGCGTTGAACGATAATGAATAGGGTATTTCAAAATCCTCCATGATGCTTCAGCTGCAGATACATATCTGCAATTTAGGTAAAGAAACTTAGAAAACACTGCACTGCATTGTACATAAATATTCGAAGTAATTAAATAAATATAAATAACCTACAATCAAAGTAATCTTTCACTTCATTTTTTGGCTTATCAACTTCTGTTTGATCCACGACTTCCCCTGGATGGGGTGGTTCTACAGCAACAGTGATACGGTCTTGTCTTTTAGTAATATATTTGAACAAATATCTAACTGAACTTGATTGGTTGCACCACTCAACATTAATGTGTGCTTTTTATCGTAACAATAGATCCTTGTTGTATGGGATAACATATATGTTATCGCATTCAAAACCATTATTCTCCACAAAATTAGATGTTTCTCTTCTTCTGTAAACAGGAAATCCGTTGTTATCTATCCTAGTTTCTTCTTCATGTGCCTTAGGAAAGAATTTAGTGCACTTCTTGTTGACCATACATGGTGAATTTGGATTTACAGCCCCACATGGTCTATGAATCATCATATCCTTGACAATTTCATAAAGCACTGGTTCTTCATTCTTGTCAGGAATTTCAGCAGATATAATTCTATCTATTTCTTCATTTTTGGTAAACTTATGCTTTTGATCCATGAATAGCAATATGTGAACATGAGGCATACCTATTTTCTGAAACTCTATTGTATACATAGCTGCACAGCAAGAGAAAATAAAAGTATAGAGATTTAGATAAAGGATCGAAAACAATAAGGCATTAAAAATAGGAACAACTAAACTTAAATTTATCTGACACAGTCTTTCCTAATAAATTTTATTTAGTTAAATCATCCATGAGGGAGTCAAGCTTCATCTTAAAAATCATGCATATGATCTCTGGTCTATCATCATACTTCAAATTACGTGCATAAAAAAACCTTGAAAGTTCAGGCCACTTAGGATTACATGTGAAAGTGATGAAAATATCTGGAAATCTAAAATACTTAGATATAGCCATAGCATCTAAGTAGATTTGTCTCATATATCTAGGACCACCAGTGAAAGAAGGTGGTAAATAAAATTCACTCCCTTGCTCCTTCATATTAAATTTTCCACCTTCTGCTGCCTTTTTAACAGAGTTATAATTATCTGCATGCAAACTTGCTTGATTGTATTTGATATAACCGAGACGATTACTCTCAATCACAGTATAAGCATCAACTAAAAATTGCTGGAATAGCCGCCTTGAATGCAAAAGAGTATGTGATTCATTTTCTTCTCCATAATACGAAATGCAAAGAATTGCCGCAAACTAATTTGTTTCCTTAGTTTTTTACTCTTATTCCTTCCAACTTTTGTATGACCTTTCAGAATTCCAATCATATAACCATCCTCACCGTAAAGAAATAATAGGGGGTACTGTAATGGTAGATAAGAAAGATGGATTTCATTAATCCTCTGTAGTTCACCAGATTTTTCTTGCAAAACAAAGTCACGATGATCCATTTCCAAATTAAAATCCCCATGTATCAAAGCAGCCACTTCAGAAGCAGTTGGTCTGTTTTAAATCCTCCCATCTGTCTCACGACTACTGACTATCCTCATATGGAAAGTTTCATCAGGATTAGTAGTAAACCTATACCTTGCTGATCTAAAAACACTGACATATTGATGATCTTTTCGATGAGCTCTTTTCTCAATGTCTGTTTCTTCTTATAGTTGCCATTGTTCTTCTATTTGCTGTAAAGTTTAAAAAAAACCATTATTTGGGTTGCAAAAAACCGCTATAGATGACTTATATAATTGAAAAGATTTTAAACTTAGATGATTGTGTAAAATAAAATCATACCTCATAATAGTGGCTCTATTATTAACCTCATTTTCAGTGTCAACAATGTATAGCTGTTGGAACTTAGGAATTTGACCTTCTTTAGGTTTCATACTACCCAACAAATGGTAGTTTTTTCCGTGTAATTGAAACATTTGAGGACCACGACCTGGTATAATACACTTATCCACTTGTCCACCAAGTGAAGTAAATGAAAAAAACATGTTGTAAGCTCTGATAATATCTCTAAAATGTCTGCTAAGCTCATCATTATTTGTGAGCAAGGCAACCAATAATTCAGGTGTTTTTTGAAGAAATGGGACTTTCACTTGTCCCTCACCACAACATAATGAAAAAATAGGTTTCTTTACTTTTGACTGCTTGTTAATACGTTCAGCATTCCACATTATAGCTCCACAATATTGGCATTCGTAAATTGGATCACCATGATCAAGATATTGTATGGTTTTCTTTGGTTCTGCATAATTGAATATAAATTTGAAAAAAAAACTTTAGTGATTGTGATGGTAATTTAAATGTAGAGATAATACAATATTTGACTTACCTGTTTTCTTGTTCTTAGTTACTGGTTTACTTGAAGTTACATCTAAAAAAATATTTGAAAGTTTAATTTCATTGTATTCAGATAATCCATCTTCTTATGCACTTCATTTAAAACTACTGAATCATCAATCTGATCTTCTGAATTTCCATCTAAACCCTCTTCAGCGCTTGAACAATCGAATGTTTGTTCATCTCTCTCTTCTACATATAATATATAGAGTTGGGGTTAGATTAACTAATAAAAATCGAATGAATATATTAGTTTCTCAAATTATTTGTTACCTTCTGATGAATCATGCGTATAACAATTGTTTGTTTTTTCTGCAGAGTACAACAACTCATTAACAGAGAGGCCACTTAGAGGATTGGTCGATACAGAGAAGGTCTTTGATTTAGTTTCGGAAACAGGTATGTGCCTAATGTTATTTGAGGACTTGTTGATTGGTGTACTGGTTTCCACAGTATTTTGAAACTGTGTGAAAGATAGTGGAGTTGAATTCTGTTTAGAACATGAGCCTATATAAAATCGAATATGTTAGTATTCGAATTGAATAAAATGTGTGAATGTGAATATCTAGAAAAGTTTTTGATAGACAATATAGATGAAAAAGAGGGTAATATATATATAGATTCATAAAATTGATATATAATGTTTACCTCTAAGTAATTTCTTGTTGTTTACAGAGGTAGAAGAATAATTATTCAAAGGAGTTTCAGACAGTACTCTCGAACAGTCAGGTATGTTTGTGATATCCTGCAAAATTCTACCAAAAACATGTTTATTAGGTAAAGAACTGGGGATATTGATAGATGATGGTTGGGGTATCTGATTTTGAATATTATTTATTGGCATAGGTCGTCTATGCTTCATGTTTTTTGCGTGTTTCAGTGCTTCTGTAGGCTCTGGTTCTTTTCTCTTCTTCATCCTTCAATAGAATTTGGAAAGTATATTAGTTAGAAAGAGCAGAGGCAGGATATCAACAGATAAGATATTTCTAGTTTAAGAATTGATCATGTCTCCATAGTAGTTACTAACCTTTTGATTTCAGAACACTGGAAATAGATGTTAAGAACTGGTAGAGTGAGTAAAGTATTCATCTATCATCGAACTATGATGATAAATAAGTGAAGATATATGATGGATATAGATGAATATACAACTGGAATGATATTGTTAAGATATAGTATCTTAATAGGTGTTTGATTTAAGAAATTGTATTAGTTAAGAGATATTGGTTAATTTATATAGAGGTGTTTAATTTGTATAACATGCTGGTTATAGGTTTAAATATTTGTTAGTTTTTTTTGGTTAGAAAAATTTATATTATAGACTTTTAATTACACATTCAACTTTATTATATAGATATCTGTAAGACATTTAAAGGTTGCATGATGAAGATATGTGTTAGATAGTTATTTATTTCATGGGTTTGTATGGTGTCTAATGATATGATTTTGTTTATGCACAGGAATTCATAAAACGTGAAGGATGTAATGGTTCAAAATAAAAGCAGCAGGTTAGTATAAACTGTTATTAGTTAAAATATTATAATTTGAGTGTAGATTATATGAATAAAGAAAAGATTTACTGATTATAAGACCCAAAAACCTGAAACAAAGGAATTGAAAAGCTAAATTGCTTTAAGCAGAAAAAACTAAGTTACTCTGGTTATAAAGAACCAGATTTTTTATTAATAACTAAACAAAGGAGAAAATAAAACACGAATATAAAGGTTTTCTTCTCTTTCAAACACTCCACCTCAACCATGAACCTTAGTCTCTTCAGCCAAGAGTGGATAAAACTAATGTTCCATTAGTCTCCACTTCTTTAGGATCCTGAGCCTTAGGTTTCATCTCTTGAACATATTGTAGCTTAACATTCTTCTTCTCTTCGAGTTTCTCTAACTTGATTGTCTTCAAACATATCTTCTTGCTTGTAGAAGATCCCTCAAGTTCTTCATCTTTGGTTCTTTTGGAAAATGGTGTATTAGCAGTAGATCCTGACAGAGTACTTGCTGCACTGCTATTAGTGAGCATGTATATCTCCTGCATATGATGATAATAATGTTAATAAGATTCATAAAACTCTAAATCACCTATAGTGTAAATATTTGAATTGTATACTCATTGGTAGAATATAGCCCAAACCTGACAACCAAGAGTGATTTGAGATGAATTGGTTGTGCCCTCTGAATCATTGGTATCATCAATCTTCTCCACATCAGTACCAGGCCAAATCTTACCAACTCTATAGGTGTCATTAGCTCCACTTATATTATCCTTTTCCACACAGATTAGTAGTTGAACTGTCTTCCCAACCAAGTTCTTAATTGCAATGGGCAATTTCTCAGGATCCTGCATCTATGTAGTTATAAGAGTAGAAATATATGTCAAGAAGTATATAGTTAAGTTTGAAACACTAAAAACAGTTTAAATGAATACTCACACCATCATCATAAACACCATTGAGCAGGAGATTTTCATATTGGCCAATAATTTCTATTGCACTTGTATCAAATAGGATACACTTTGTGTCTGTAGTATTATCTATGACACGTACATGCAACATGAACCTTTAAAAACAAAAAAATAGTTATAGTGAATAAGTGAAGATATAGAATATATAATAGAATTTGGAAATATAATATCACTGTCGAGTCTATAAGTAACCTTGGAACCACTTGAGTAATATTCAAACTGCATTTAGGACACCAGAAAGTAGGCTTTTTTTGTTTTAGCCATAACAGAAGTATCCCTCTTGGTGCTTTTAACTTTTTTGCTGCATTTCTTACAGCCAACGTAAAACCAACCCATATATGTATCTATTGAAAAGATTGTGCACATAATCTTACACTTTCCAACCTGTAAACATAGAGATCAAATTCCTCAACATAAATCTCCATATCTATAAACATGAGGACAGTTTTTTTAGGATATGGGTTAAAGTAAAAAATACCTCTGTAAATTCAAGTAAATCTGCAATAGTGTTTTTAGGATACTGGTTAAAGTATTCATCACTATGCACCACCAGCTCAAATCTTGGTTTAGATTCACTAATGGTCACAGCAAGACCATCTTTTGGCAACCTATTGTAAAAACGTGAATCAGCCATTTAAAATTTGTTGAGATGCAAAAGTTTATATTTAGTTTACAATTTACCTTGTCATAAATTCAATCACTTCTGGATACTGTGGGTTCATAATAACATCAGACGCATCAAAACCATTGGTAATTTAATTTTTACCTGAATGAAACATAAAAATTATAGTCAGAAATATATAGAATAGATTGAATTCTAAATTTGAAAATACTAAATTTTGTCTCACATACCTCGGAAAGTATTTATCCTAGCAAACCTTATCAAACAAATGACCATGTTATCACCTGCGTCTTTGCAAGCTTCAAACATCTGGTCAGCAAATTTACCCCACAAAGTACATGGCAGCATATCGTCACTACAAATCAAAATATGATACCTTTAGTGAATAAACAACATAATTTGATTGTAAAATTAACAATTGAATACAGCACAGATACCTTGTGTTTCTGAGTTGAAACTCAAGTTTTTTCGTTTGCACAGCCTCGACATTTTCAAGGCTTCCAACAGATATAATTTGCCCAAGTACATCTAACAAATAATAGTATAGAGATTTAGATATATTAGGAAAGTTAAACAGAAAAACTGTTATAAAAATCGAAACAAAATATGTAGAAGAAAGAATTACCAATGAAGAAGAAACGATTTAGGCCACCAACAATGATGCTTTGGAAGGTGGGTAATGTCAAATACACATCATCAGAGATGCTGTTAGATGGGTTAACAGATGTATTGTTCACAAAACCCGTCTTGTAAGGATGATTAGTAACCTTGTACTGTCCTCTCGCTTGAGTCAATAAAAAAGTTTCAATCACTCTCCACTCACCTTTTCTGAAGCGATTTTCAAACTTATTCACCAGTCCTTTTTTAATAGAAGTATGGATCTTGGTTCCCTGTTATATGTTATTTAAGAAATAGACAATATAGAAGTTAAAAATATGATTGACATCATAACTATAGATATTGTAGCAAAATCTATTGTTGTTTAAAAAAACTAACCCTCTGATCACCTAAGACCATGTCAAATGTTTCGCCAGATTGCTTAGTGTAATATTTCCAGGTGTGGAGGATCTTAACTTGAACGGTCCACCTGGTTTTGAATGGCTTCACATTAGACAGGTAAGTGAGAGCCATCGTACCATTCATTTTCGAGATATTTTGTTGGTAAAAGTAAATGTTTAGGGAATGTGAATATTTGTTGATGGTTTCTCGTTTGGCAGTGAAGCATATTTATAATGCATAGGGAGGGCATTAGTTTAGGTTAAAAAGATGGTTTAGACGATAGATTTTAGTTGGATATTAAGGGATATAGGAGGAATAAAATCTTACTTGAATTGTATGTTAAACTGAATTGATATGGTTGTTTGATATTAATGTATGCATTAGGTTTCATAGGCTAGATTCGTAAACTGAATTGATATGGTTTGATTTGGTCACTTTTAAAAATATTTGGAATAAATATTTTGACCCGATCGATAAAATGGGGTCGGAGGATCCACGTTTTTTTAAGTTTTATCTTAAAATAGTTTAGAATAATTTATCTTTAATGACTGATTAATATTTGCTACCAAACCCTTTATTTTCTAATAGCAGTTTTCGTAATATGGCACATGAATTCTGGTTAAAGTTTTTATAACATTCCTCAAATAATGATAGGGAGATAAACGAATAATGCGGTCTCAGTTTAGTGAATCACAAGTCACAATGAAGATCGCATCTCTCTTCCTCTACCATTTTCTTATTGTGAATGAAAATTATATACGATTTAACCAAATTAGACATTCCTAGTATCTATAAGTCATATCTAGAACTAAAAAATTGAGAAATTTAAGCAGAGGTCAACAAGTCTCCTAAATTATATTGGACCGACCATAAACAATCAAATCATGAAATGGTTTCAAAATCATATATAATAAGATTATCCAAAAGGAGAAAAAATCTTATACAAAGCTAAATATATATAACTTAGATATCTAAGCAGAGTAGAAGAAACAACGTTTGAATCAACTGATCAGACCTAAAAAACAAAAACAACAAATATGTAAATGAAACAAAATGTATAATATATAAAATTATACCTCAAAAACAACGATGTGCTTGATGATATGGAAGTGTCGAGCTATATTGATAAAGTCCCCAACTCCCCTGTCCACTCCATTTGAATCCTAGAACTGGAAGAAATCAACCGTCATGCCATGGCACTTCAAAGACCCATGTGATGCGATTAACATGGAATAAAGAGGGAGTTGTGAGGACGCTGACGTATATGCATTCTCTGATGTAATTTCGTTTGAAGGGAATAGCATCAACACTTTGTTTAATTTGTTGAATGCTCAAACAATAAGACTTACCTAAAAGTTTCACAACAACAACAACATAACCTTTAAATAGAGCCACTATCTAGCAATCCCCTATAAATAAAATATCAAAATTATTTATCAGCTTACAAATACATACAAACCATTGAAATATAAAATATTTAATATAAGATATAAAATATTACCTTCTGATTATAGGGTTTAGGAAAATTATCTTCACCCACTTCCAAAAAAAGTTTAAATTTAAAAAAAAAGATTTATCAGCACTAATACAAGGTTGAAATAGAGCCGCATCCGCCCTAGTTGATTTCTTTGACCTAAGCACAATTTTTTTTTGTGCACAGATTTTGATTATTTTCTCATTACTTTTATAGTTTTACTAACTTGACGTTTCTAGTTTCAACGGATTCAAAATAAAGTTAAATAGATATACGATATACTTATAAATTCTTTTTATACAAAATCTAATTATTTTTGGATGAATGTGAAAATTTCAAAAGTAAATTTGCTTGTATAAACTATAAAGAATCTAATGTCAATTATTAGATTATTTATTCACTTCAAATATTGTATCATTTATCTCTTTGAGAGTGTTTACGTTGAAAATTAAGTTAGTTAAAAAAAGAAGTTATTTTTAACATTAGTATTCTTTTATTTCTATATGGTTTTTATCTATTTATTTATAACCTTTTATTTTCTATATTAGATTTTTTTTAAATAGGGCCTTTTAATAATGGGGGAGGGCCCAAAAACATTATTTTATTAGGCTTTTCCAGGCCCTCTTACCTTTTTTTTTCTTCTTCTTCGGCTAGATCCTTCTCAGATCTGATCGATTTCTTCATCAGATGATGGCTTTGAATGTTTAACGGAATCAAGGTTACATTGAGATTGATTAGTCGCAATCAGTAGAAGCTTCGTGATCAATTCTGGAATCGTGATCATGTCGTGCTTAGCCCTAGCTCTGCAACCAGCTAATGGATCGGACATTTTGCTCCAAACTAGAGAGTGGTTTCCACCGGCGAGAGCCCTAATCGCTCTCTCCTATTTCCGTCAAATGCGTCAAGCATTAACTTCATCTAAGCAGCAGCAGCAGCAGCATAAGCAGAAGCATAATCAGAAACCGAATCAGGCTTCTTCTTCTTCGTCTTCTTCCTCCGTCGCGGATCCCGACGATGCCACGGCGGCTGAATATGTAGGTGATGATCCGCTTGCTGCTTCAAACGGACAGGTGATTGTTGGTGTTGAGAGTAAATATCGAGTGGTTTATAGATTAGTGAACTCGATCTATATCCTTGGTGTAACCGTCGCGGATCATGATAATTCGATTAATGTATTTGAGTGTATTCACATCGTGAATCAAGCTGTTAGTGTTATTGTAACTGCTTGCCGTGGAGTTGAAGTCACTCCGGAGAAGCTTGGACGGAAGTATGCTGAGGTTTACATGGCGCTTGATATTGTTTTGCGTGGTGTTAGTAATATTCGTCTTGCGGCGATGCTTGGTGCTATGCACGGAGATGGAATTGCGAAGATGGTTCATTCGGCTTTGGATACTGAGAATAAGATCCGTGGAGCTGATAGTTGGACAGCGGTGGAATCGCACGCGGCAGAGCATCAAGCTTCTGTGAATGCATTTGCTAATGCAAGATTCGAATTGCCTCCCGAGACTATTGCTGCTGGAGATGAATTAGCGGCGAGTTTGGCTCCTGTGGTGCAAGAATCAGAGCAATTGAAGGAAGAACCGGAACCGGAGAACAAGGATCCTTTTGCGGCAAGTGAAACGATGAACAAGGAGAAAGAACTTGTGGGTGGGTTCAAGAAGACTAAGGATCCGTCTTCAACGGATTTGACTTTGGCATTGGCTGGACTTGAGGTGACGACGTTGCCTCCAGCTGAAGCAACTCAGTCTACGCACATCAATGTGGAAGGATTCGAAGGGCAATACGGTGGGATTGAGTTCAGCAATGAACAGGCTACGATTGGAGAAACGTTTGAAGCGTTTAGTGATGCTTGGGGAGGTGGATTGGATCCTTCAGAGTTTATGGGACCAAAGAAGATTCAAAAGAAGGAAGGACTCGGTGGGCTTGAGCTGTTGCACACTAGTGATCCTAAGGCAGTGGAAAGCAAAGATGGAGGTAATCTCGATAACTTAGTTAAAAAGCCTGAGATGAAGGGTCCTGAAATGTATATCTCTGAGGAAATTAGAACCGAGTTTAGAGAATCCTTGCTCGCTAGAGTAGGACTGATGGGTGTGATCTATCTGAAAACAATGCCGCCCAAAGGCTCTGGTGAAGAGACAGAAACCGAGTTCTCATTTCGTGTTGAAAGTACTAGTGCCGTTAAGAGATTCGCTATGCAGAGTTCTCGGATCAGTAGCTTAGGGAACGGTTTGTTTCATGTGAGAACAGCTCCATCTGAAGAACCCATCCCTATCCTGAAATATAGCTTGCAACCTAAACTAACCCCGCTACCTCTTAGAGTCCGGATGGTGAAACGAACCAGCGGGACTTTACTCTCACTAATGATACAATACGTCTCAAATCCGGACCTACCTCAGCCTCTGAAAAATGTTGACTTTATCCTGAAACTCCCGGTTGATCCCACATTGCTTAAGGTTTCGCCTAAAGCAATACTAAACAGAACCGATCGGGAGCTGAAATGGCAAATCCCGGAGATACCTTTGAGTGGAACTCCAGGAAAACTAAGAGCGCGGATGCCTATAGATTCAGATAACGGTGAGGAAGAACCAGAAATCATTTGCTATGTGAAATTCTCGGTTCAGGGAAATAAATCTTTGTCTGGTATCAGTCTACGTGCAGCTGCTGAGGGAAATACGGATTTCTATGAGGTAGATCACAGGTACGAAACTGGAGTCTATATGTGCAATTGATACGTTTCTAAAAGATTTACATTGTTTATAAAATTCTCTTATGTTTTTGAGTTTGGCCTTTGTTGGAAGAGTTGTTCTTTTTTTGTTTTTGTGTCATGTAAGGTTTTGTGTACTTCTGTATCTTGACATCTCTTAATTGTTATGTTATCTGATTTATTCGATTTGCTTTTACATTTTATTATTGAAACAAGGAATACAATGTGGAGTTTGTCAAGTATACTTCGCAAAGGTTAGAGTAAAGTTCTATCTCTTTTTTTTTGTCGCCGTTTTAGTGTAAAGTTCTTCCAATTGATGTTTGGGGACAGATAGTGATTGCCAATTCAAAAAAAGAAATGCTTTGTTGTTTTTGGAAATAGTTTGGCATGAAAGTCGCTCTTAGCTTTTGAATGCTTCGAGGATCGAAATCAATTAAACTCTTTGTCTGCTCATCCCTAAGCTTCTTGAACTATCTAGTAGAAGTTTCATGAGCACAACATAATCTCTAAAAAGTGATTATCTATCAAAAAAAAAAAATCTAAATCTAAAAGAATAAGGAATACAATAGTGGAGTTTTGTTGCCTAGCAATCATCTATCAAAAAAAAAAAAAAAAAAATCAAAATCAGCTGGCTCTAGGTTGTCTGCTAAGTTTTGTTGGGATGCTTCGTCTATTTCATTCTCTTGCAAAAATGACAATGATAAGCATTCAGAATCCAGAAGAAGCAGCATTCAGAATCAGCATTAACCCATTTAAGAGATTTCAGAATCAGCATTAACCCATTTAAGAGATTTCCCCGGACTAAGAGCATCTTCAATGTATTACTCCATTTTTTACTCCAAAATGAAATTACTCTAAAATGGAATTGAGTTTTACTCCAATGTATTACTACATTATCTACTCCAAAATAAGAATATTTGAAGAATATTCTAATTCTAATTTATTACTAATTTCTATTTTCACCTTTGTATTTTTAAAATCTACAAATTGATCCCACTTATTTGATTTTCTTGCAGAACTTCTATAATTTTGCGATTTTGATTTGAAATTTAAGATATTAATGAAGATGTTGTTCGAATATTATATAATTAGATTTGGCTAAATAGTTAAAGAAATTTAAATTTTTTGCATAAATCAAATAATTAAGATTATATAATTATATATGTTATACATCGTATCAGCGTAATCTTATATAATCATATTACGATTATACAGCAAAACTACAGGTTTTATAGTAATATTTAAACAAGTTACTCATGTATGTGGATTATGATAAAACCATTTAACAAAATGCATCACTATATTATTGGTTGAAAAAATTGTATGCATATACGTGTTTCAGTACGTAGTCACTTAATTGGTCAAATAGAAAACATAATGTCTGACGATGTTTTAATACTTCTTGATCGAGAACTGATGTTGGAGATGTTTTAGAGAATGCATAAACATAAAAGTATAGGTTCATAAACATAGTATCTGATCAAAAATCTCTATTATTTAAAACAAATAAAATTTAAAGGACTACTTTATAAATAAAAAAGTTCAAATTCATAATGGAGTAAAAAATGGGATTACTCCATAAATGAAGTAATATATAGGTTTATTCTATTTTAGAGTGGAAAATAGAGTGGAGTTAGAAAAGATTATACTTTAAAATAGAGTTTAGAGTGAAAAATAGAGTAGGGTTGGAGATGATCTAATACTTCATTAATGGGCCTTAACCCCATTTAAGATTGGGATTTACATTTTTGTTTTCAAGTACTTATTTTGTACATGCAATATGATGGGGTTATGTTAAAAGATAGGAATGATTCTACTTCTACATTATTCATAAGTCTTAACATTTAGACTTTCTCCTGTCAATATATGATGCATTAAGATAGGTATATACAATTAAAAATAATTTCAAAATGTTAAAACAAATTAAATTATAAAATGAATAAAAAGATATACCCGAGAGAAGATCTATTGACTTTAGGGCAAAATATTATCACGGTTTCCCCATATGGTTTGAAAAACTCCATCTTACTCGGTTCAATAATTTTAAAAACAATAATCAAGATCGTAAAATTATTTTTAATTGAAACAACATAAATTACTGAAAAAAACAATAATCTAAAAATAAAATAAAAAAAACATATTTTTTCTCATCAATTCATAACCATACTCGTCACTTTCATTATTCATATATCAAGATTTTTCACTTAATCACTTTAATAAACAAAAGTAACTTCATAATTACTATTCGATTAAGGGATTAAAAAGTATGAAAAAAAACACATGAAATTTGAAGAAGAAGATCAACGGCGCAGAGGTTAACGCATGAAATAATTTGAATTCATTAAATTCTATTTTTTTCTTTTTAATTCTTGGATTTCTATTTTTTTCTGTAACTAAACAAAAAGAAAAAACAAATTCCAGTTGGGATTATGTTGAAAGATAGGAGTGATTCTACTTCTACATTATTCATAAGTCAAAACATGTAAATTTTCTCCTGTCAATATATGATGCATTCTATACAATTAAAAATAATTTCACACCATACCAGCCGAATTAAATCCACATAACATGTCATTCTTAGGTCAATTATCCACTGTGATATTTCTTAAATTTAAAATAATAATGTCATGTGGGTATTAAGCACCAAGTACAATTCGTCCTAAGTATGATTCACAAAAATAAAATATCAATAATAATTTACATGTCTGTGTCTTATTGTAGAGTGACATGTCTAGTGGCCAAGTTTATTATAACAAATTAGTTGATTAATAACAGAATTTATTTTAAAAACTTAAAGGTAAGCAAACAAGCTGTGGGATCCTAAACACAAACCTCTAAAGAGATGAAAAAGAGATTTTGACCAACTTGGCCTACCAGATCGTCAACTTTAAGTCTTTAACACTTCAGAATTTATTAATAAAACATATAATTTGAGTGTTCATTGACATATATAAGAACGTATACGTAAATATTATAATGGAATGCTGATTCTAAGCCCCATACCTAATATTTGACAGCTCTATCATCACTATATAAAAGTGCATATTATAACATTCATAATATTAATCATATGGCGACTACATGTTATACAAATACACGAAGGTCAGTATTATCAACTACTATTGAACCGAGAATCACGTGTATTAGGGATTTATAAGAGTTTTGGATATATGTAAATTTTATCCGTTTTGTTCTATATATTAAAATATATAGCAATGATGTAGTGAAAGTATATTAAATGATAAACATATCAATATTCTAAATGGCAATACCATAAACATATCAAACCAAAAACCTCTAAATGGCAATACCATGCTAATCGATTCGAACCATTTACGATTTGAACATGATATAATAACAGGTATAAAACGAACAATTGGTATTGCTACTGTATATGCCAAATAATATCTTCGAATTATTGGTGGGAAAAATGCTACATAAAATATTTAAATGCTATTGAGTATTGACTAACGTATGGATATAATTTGACAAATATTGTATAAATTAATCACACAATGCTAATGGTACCCAATGAGATCCACCTTTTGCATTTCCCATTCCCCACATAAATCTTCATCAACTACTTACCTTTTTAAAAACTTTTCTAACCTTTTATAATTCTAACATATTCTTCTTCTTTCAATTTCTGACTTTTCATAGTTTCATCTACTTCAACAACCAAAAATAATAAGAAAAACAAAAATTAACCCCGGAAAATAAAGAGAGAAGAAAGATCACAACTTTTGAGTTTTGACCATATTGTTCTACATTAATGTTAAAAACTTAAAATAAAACAACGACAAAAAAAACACATTTTTAATCTTCTCTGGTCTTACAAATATTATCCTCAAGCTCAATTTCTTCTTCATCATGATCCTCTTCTTCTTCATTCTGACTATCTATAGCCCTCTTCTCTTGTTCCTCAACAACTTCCAATTCCGTCAAATTCCCACTTCGACCCCTCAATTTCTCATCTTTCGCATTTCTCTCCCCTCTACTCTTCAAATCATCCAAAAGCTCCCTAATCGCCTTCTCCTTATCCCTCCGATTCTTAATCAAAGCCTCGCTCACGTCAGCAGGCGTCATCTCAGCCTTGTCAACAACTCTCTCCATCTCCTTCAAAACGTCGTCGTCTATATCTTCCTCCTCAAACCCTAAATAATTTTTCAACAAAATCTTCAACGATGGGAAATTACAAAAACTCATGTAAATATGCATATCCATCCTCCCACTTCTAAGCAATGCTGGATCAAGCTTCTCAATATGATTCGTCGTAAACACAAAGATCCTCTCACTTCCACAACAAGACCAAAGCCCATCTGTAAAATTCAACAAACCCGACAACGTTATTGTATTACCATTACCACCTTCTTCACCCGAACCCGACCCGGTTCTTGTTTCCGGGTCGTAACTGCTCCGATTCACATTACTACTACTACTACTACTACTATTCTTCTTCCCCCGATTCGTCAAATTGATCGAACAATCAATATCTTCAATCACAATAATCGATTTAGAACTCGTTTTCATCAACAACTTCCTCAATTCAGAATTGCTATGAACCTCAGTGAGCTCTAAATCATAAATGTCGTAACCAAGATAATTCGCCATAGCTGCGATCATACTAGATTTACCCGTACCCGGTGGCCCATAAAGCAAGTATCCTCTTTTCCAAGCCCGACCCGTTTTCTGATAAAAGACTTGACCTTTAGCAAAATCTTTTAAATCATCCATGATCTGTTGCTTCTTAATCGGATCCATAGCTAAAGTCTCGAAAGTACTTGGATGCTTAAAAGGGACAGATTCCCATGGATGACCTCTTGAATCAAGTGACCCACCTCTTGAATTCGTGTAAAGCAACCGATCTTGATTTTTCCGACGAATCTCATTAGCTCTCTCCATGATGTAATCCAAGTAAGAATTGAGGATTAAAGTTTTGTTTTTTTTCTTGATTCGTAGAGTAAATCCACGTTTCTCTTCGGGTAATGGTCTCCAAGCGAAAGTTTGAGTTTGACGTTGAGTAACAACGTGTTCCCAGAGGACAGTGACGCCGTTAAAGGTGTCGACGATTGAGTCGTTGTTGGAGAGACCGAAAGTGATTGATGAAGAGTTAACGGCGCGAGTGAGGCTTAAACGGTTTCCGGCGATTGAAACGGAAGAGCTTAAGTAAAGCTGAACGGCGTTGTAGAGTTCGTTTGTGTTGACGCCGTCGATCTCTGTTATGTCGAAGTAACAGTAAGTAGAGAAGAGGTGGAAGATTCTGTTGAAGAATTTGAGGAAAGCGAAACGGAGCTCCGGTGGGAATATTGATTGCATTAAGCTTTGACAGAAAGCTAAAACGCCGAGAAGTGAAGCTAATGATGTCCAATACTCTTTCATTTTTTTTGCTTTTAAAAATTAGATCAGATCAAAACAGAGTAATAGGTTAAAAACAGAGGATTTAGGAGAAAGGTGAGAGCTTTATGGTTGAATCAAGGTGAAATAAGAAAAGATGATTGTGGGTTTTGAGAATTTAGGAGAGATAAGAGATGGGTCTTATTTGGTTTATAGATTTAGAGAGTTTTCTAATGGAGAGAAGAAGGAAAAGGTTTGAGCTTTGAGAGAGGAAGAAGAGAGAAGAAATTGGGTTTCTCTCAGTTTATAAACTTTAGAAAGGAAATAGAATATATAAAGGCAGAAGCTTTGAAAAGCTATTGAATAGGCTGGTGATGGTGAAAGAGGCAAGAAGGGGGGAACAGGTGGGGGACATTAAAAGAGAACAAGTGTAAAAAGAAAGAAAGAAAATATACAAATTTGGGTTTTTTTGGAGTTTTTCTTTGAATGTGGAATTTTTGAATTGAGGGTATTAGATTTGACCAAATAAATAATAGTAATGGAGTTGCAGGATTTGAGTGATTTACAGTCAAGAGTTTTTCGGACTTTCCTTTTTTTTTTCTTCCTTTTCCTAATTAATGGATTAATATTTTAGACTTTTCCTCTCTTTTTTTTGAAGTAACGTCTTAAAGACTTTTTTAGGTAAATAACAAAGTACAGAATTTTTCTGTAACAGACTTCTAGTGTGTCAAAATTGTTTATCTGTTTAGTATTACTATTAATTAATAAACGTTTTTTTTGTTTTCATTATTATAAGAAATGAAAGTAATTCAGGCAACCTTTTGTTATAGGTCTAGTAATTAGTTTACAGATAGAATAAAATAAATATGATTTCCATTCAACTAAAAAAAATATTTCCAAGAGGTGTGAATATAAAAGATAAAGAATTGATGTTATGATGTGATAGTTCACAAAAGTGAATAAGGTTAAAAAGATATTGGGGTTGTTGCAGAGTGAAAGTTACAGACAGGTACAGCTTAGTAAATGTCCTGTGAAAAAATCTAACATAGAGGAAAAATGTGGGACAGGTTGCAAAATTTTGAGATATGTTGTCATTGAGTTTCGTCCCATCCAAAGAAGAATAGTAATTTACTGATGTTTTCTTTTAATATTTCGAAATACATGATTTCTAGTGAAATCAAAAGACTATTATGTGTACATTCCAAAACAAGTTATGTATAAAAAGTTAATGTATTGTAACACAGAATAAAAGAAGTTTTGAACCAATAAAAGAGGCAAACCTTTCATGTGCGGCAGTTCAAAAATAATGCTAATAATTTGGAATAGAAAAATTGAAAAGACATGACAGTTTGACAGATACTTTGAGAACATTTGATGGGTTGGATTAATTATGCAACATTTGTCATTTGCAGATTATTCATTGGCACAAACAGAAAGCATAAATACGCCAAATATACTTCATAGTATTTAACATAATCAAAATAAAAGTGAGACTATTGAGAAAAAAATGACCAAAGAATAGCTTCCACGATTACCCGTGCCATAAAATTGAACATTAAACTTGATATATATGTTTGATCTATGAGTATTTTGTTTCTTTTCTTATAGTATGAATGAATTCTATAAAAACTTGGCATTTTCTAAGATAATTTGTACTGATAAAAGACTTTTTTGTCAACAAAATGTTGGTATTAAAATTTTTAATCTTACATATGTTATGAAGATTAAACGGAAACTAGAAAGAATACAGAAATGTCAAAGGTGTTGAATACTTGAGAACAATAAGATTGGTCAAGGTTTTTGACCATTATTTTTCTGACTTTAATTTGGTTGTAAATTTTGACCTGATTTTTGCTTTCAAACAAAATCCATGTAAGAAACTATTTATTACATTTAATTTATTTTATGTAGATATTCTAAGTATATTATTGTATGATTTTGTTTTTAGTATTTTTAAATTCCAAATACTTAGTAAGAAGTAAGAACTAAGAAGATAAACACAAGTATTTAATAAGGTTCGGGGAATTCTTAATACACACATCGCATCAAAACAGATTACAGGAGGAAGAAAATAAAACTATGGCATATAGATGGGATTATAGCAGCCAGTTAAAATGTGAGAAGGGCACTTCACACAAATGAAATGTGATATAGTCATCACGCTTGCGTGAATGATTTGTTTTGCCAATATAATAAAAAAAAATGTGATCTAGTTATCACCATTGCCAATGCCACCTCTTTTATTTCTAAGTGTATATGTATATTCGTTTTTCGCAAAAAAACAACGCATTTCACATTCCCATTTATGAATTATGTGAGCCATCTCTTTAGGGAGGAATAATGCGGGAATGGTGGTTCTAATACAAAGGGAATCTTCACTTTAAAAATTAACTTCAAAGCCGTCAGGTGTTTCTGCGTGTTCTTTGTGATCTATATATACCAAACGGAGAAACCAAAAGTAATAGTGACAATGTAATGACAACGGATGGTTAAAGGAATAAAACTAATTTAATCTTATCAATACATGTAGTTAGTTGAAAAAAGAAGAGTTGGAGATGACTCACATGCCGAGTTGCTAAATTAGTAAATTCTTAACATGATTCAACATGGTTCCAACATCATACATACGTAATAAGCCGATCAAAACACCTATTGATATCCCATATCTTTTGACCAAAATAAAAGTGATTTAAAAAAAAAAAATTAAATATCATCTTCCATTTTCTTAAAGGAGATTTAATATATAGGTAACAAATGACAAAAATTGACAACTATGATGAATTTGCATCAACCGAAAAAGGTACATGAGGTGTTTTATCATCTCAGCAGAATAATTTTCCAAGCAAAGCTCGCTTACTAATCCACATGTGGTTTTCTTTCACGTGTTTAAGTTGTAGAAGCAAAAAAATCAAATTCCATCTCAAAAAATCGGGTTTGGCTCACTCCCTTTTTTCACATCACAATTGAAAAAAAAAACAATAATGCAAAAGTGATTTAATAACCCTACAAGCCTTTCGTTTGTGGGCGGTTTTTAGCAATTGCTAAAAATTGTATTGTTTAATTTAGTGTTCCAAACTAAAACGCTCTTTTTCTTTTTATGGTTTGAGGGCGATGGCGAGACCAAGCCTTGGCAAAGAGGTCACAGCCTTTGAGTCATACTCGGCTGAGAGAGTAACAAGCGACTTCGGTCTCCATTCTCTCTGTACCACCATCCCTGCTTTCCCGGTGTCAGAGAATCTAGTCTTAACCACTGTGAATTGATCCAAAGAGTGAGAGCTTCCGACGGTGAAGCTGTTGTTATAATTTGAGAACCGACGGGTCAGTTCTGCACCAAAAGATGTGGTTGGGTTCACTGTTTGGACATAAGTAGCTCTCAGACTCTCGCCTTTGTCCTCTCTACAAATCAACAGTCTTTCAGTTCATCTATGCCAAAACCAAAATCAGATTTAAAAAAAATGCTGTTTCTTACAGCATGAGGGCAATAGAGACGTCTGGCTTGTTGAAACTAATCCCTGCATTGTACTTGGTTAGTAAAGAGGAGGCTGTGTCGAAACTGACTTCACCTCCGAGGCAAATATCCTTGCTTCCGATAGTTGCTGATAGATCTAACTGAGGAGTTGGGTTGAGACCAATGCTGGTATTGAGCGTAGCATGAGGATGAACATATTGCACATCCAGCTGAAAATATATAGCAAAGAAACATGTCAAGAGTAAAGAAATTGACCGACATTTATTTCCATAAGATCAAGACTATAATACTCATTTCTCATATGAGCTATGCACTGACCTTGCCAGACTTGTGATCAGGTATTTTGAAGCTAATAACAGCTTTAGCAGATGGCAGGAGATTTTTGACAGTTACTTTTGTCGACACCTGCGTAGTAAATATAGTTTAGGACAGTTTAAAAGGTGCAAAAGATCAGAAATAATGAGATGTTTCCTTACACTAGAGTGGCTGTCGATTTTCAGATCAACAATGGTATTTTGACCTTTATACAACGTGCTTATGTCGCCAAAGAAGAAATCATCCTTTTTCAAACTTGTAGCTACAAATTCCTGTACAAAGAAAATTTCATCATGCATATACTTACATAGGTTTAAAGCAATTTAAGCACATAAGTATGAAGGGAAAATGAACCAAAACAACTCTACTTTAGTCAAAACCAGAATCACAACAAAGTTTCTCCAAATTACGATACATAAATCCCATGTTTTGTTCAGAAATATATGTCACAGCAGAGATTCTATATTATAGCATGATAACTGTCAACAATTCATATAAGCAAATTATGTTTTCTATAAAATGGATTTAACTCCATTCAAGTAAAACGATCCAAGTGATTATCCTACTCACCGTTCCTGTAGCACTCAGCATTGTCAATGTAAACTTGTTGTCGAAAAAGTAATCCTTGTTCAGGAGATCTGCAGGTTTTCAAATAGTCAAAAAATGACCAACACTGCAAACAGAGATAGCATCACTAAAGCAATGTTCAAGAATTGTTAAAGTTACCTTTGGCTCTCTTGCCAATATCGGCAAATGGAGCTGGACTGCTTCCCATCTTCGGATATAGAAAATAAATGGCTGCAAAGTAAAAGCACAGAGTTAGATATGCATCACCAGTATGCAAAGAGTCGCAGGAAAACAAATTATGCTCTGAGTTAATCAACCAAATTAGACTGTTACAAAGTTCTCTTGGAATCATCCGAAATATTTCAAATTCCTACAATTCAGTTCTCTTCTATATCATTTCTCCCAAAATATATACTACTAAAACCTGTTCCCATAATTCTTAACACAATCTAAGGCTGCAATGGTCGAATTGATCAAGATTCGAACGAGGATACAAATAGTTTCTATCATATGTTCATAATCTAAACAATCACAACGAATAAGATCGTAAATACATCTTCCACCATTACAATATCAAACTAGGTACCAAAACTATTTCAACTATCTAATGAAATCGAAGCAGCACACAAACAAAAATGGTGAGAAACATATCGAGACAAACGAATCAATCAAAAGCTAATTCACAAAATCAAAAACTAGTCCACATGAATCACAAAAGATCAATTATCTTAGCTCATTCAGCTCAAGTCTCTACTGGAAAGAAGAATCAAAATTAACGAAAACGAGAGAGATTGATTACTTACGAAAATGGAAGATCGACGGATAGAAACGGAACCGATGAGAATCAAATAAGTCGTTGGATAAATCCTAAAAACTGCTTCCGTCGCCTCGATGATGGAATCAGGCGACGGCGGCTGAAGAAGAAGTCAGTAAACACTATAGCAGTCAAATTATAAAAAACGTCTCGAGAAACTCAAAGGGGAAGAAGAAGAAAAGAGAGGCCAACGCTGACGACGAGCAATGATAATGTCACTTGACTTTGAGGTTCGTTATGTCACGAGTGTGCACGCTTTTCCATTTTTTTTTTTGTTAAAAGGCTTTTTGGTTTAATTCGTCTGTCATATACCTTCTGTCACAGCCAGCTGTATCAAGTTCGTGAGGCCCATTCACGCCTAGCGAAGTTTACTTGATGAAATATGTAAAAAGGACTAAAAGAGTTAAATGTAAATTATGTTAATAACTATAGAACATGGGACGCAAGAACTGTTGCTTTATGGGCCGCTATTAAAAAGCCCATAAGTATTCTATTGACTAATGAACATGTTTGAACAAAATCTTTAGTTACACATCCAACAAAACAAAAACCGATTATTAGAGGTACATTAACGATCACAAAACCAATTTTAGAAAAACAATAAAGTATAAATTATAAGAATCTGAAAAAAAAAACAAATCAAAATAACTATCTACGGTATGTGGTATAATTTAGAAGGCTTGAGATTACTAGTAACGTTAAAATACGTCAAAGTCCGTATCCACTTCTCTTGGTTCTTCAACAAATGAACAGCAATAGTGTCCGGCCAAAGCTCATGTGTGCATCTAGTTGGTGGCTCGGGAAAGTTATACATCGACCACTTAGCGTTAAACCGATTTTTTCCTCGTTTTCCTTCTCGAATCCAATCGCCAAATACTTTATCTTCAGGACCTTCTAAATGTTTCTTGGGAATTTCCGAGTCTTTGAGCCAAACCGCAATGTCCCATGATACTAAGTAACCCATCCCTGACATGTAATGGACGAATGGGTCCATGCTTGGACATGGAATGACATAGCCGTAGTAGAGATCTTCTCGTGGTAATGGTCTTAAAGATGCGACTAGACTTTCTAATCTTATGTATGTGTCATCATCGGCTTTCATTACGTAATGGTACGGTGGGTTTGGTGCATCGGTTTCGTTGAATAGTTCCGGTAAGCTTGAGAAATATGTGTAGGTCTTGCCTGCATAGATAATTGGAAGAGTTAATTAGTTAAAAATGTTACAATTCATTCTCAAAAACCACAATAAATTAATCGAATTTATATAAAACCGAACCGAATTTGGATCTAAACCGAGATAAACCAATTAATTACCTTTGTTCATATTCTCATTGCAATTGAGTATGATGATGTCATCATAACGCATAATCTCCAAAGCGACAAGTACTTTTTGGTCTTCTTTAGTCAAATTACAGAACACGAACTTCACATCAATCTTAACGCCGTCGGGAATAGCTTGTGTGCCGTAGATTAACCGGAGAAAATGCCGACGTGAGTACTGATCGGGAAGTGTAAGAATTCCAATAAGAATCCTAATCTCATCATATGAAGAAGAAGATAAAGAAGAAGACAGCAATGGAGTCTCCGATGAACCGTTACTTTTCGGAACATGTGACAAAGCACATCGTCCGAAACTCAATAAGCTGTCGAATCTAAGTTCGTTGATGAAAGCTAAAACACAGAGAGCTATGATGAAGAAGAAAGAAGGGATGATGAATTTTCTGCTTTCTGATCTTGGAGAATATTTCATCTTCTTGTTTTTGTTTTTCCAATGGGATAACAAATGCTGAAACAGAGGAGGGAGAAGTAAGAAATTTAAATAAAAAACGAAACTTTTTTTACTTAAATGAAACGCATTTAGATTATTTTGTTGACGTTATGGGGAATAAAAAAAAAAAGAGCTTTAGAGAAGCTTAAGGAACGTGAGGTTCAAAGCAGAGTTTGTAAACGAAGCAAGTGCTATGCTTCAGTATTTCACGCCATTTATCATGCTATTGTCTATTTATTTATATAATATTTATATATTACTAGATTCTGCACTATTTTTTATTTTCTTGTTGAGAAAGACCCACTTATTCATATGTATATGCGTATAAGATCAATGATAAAAATAAGGAGAAAGTGAATTCAGCCTAATTATAGTGGGTATATATAAGAAATTCGTTTTTTCTAGGTTGAATAATTCACTATATAGTAGGGGTGGGCACAAGGCGGGTACCCGCAAAATTTGCCCGCCTTGCTACTTGATCCGCCTTGCACGGATAGTTCAAAATCCGCCTTGATACTTGCTTCAACGGTCAAAAGTCGTTAAAAATCCACTACTTGCAAGTTACTTGCCCGTTATGACCCGTTTTTTTGCGAGTAACGGGCGGTAACGGGTAATTACTGGTAATAGTGGCGTGTAGCGGGTATAGAGACGGTAATGCGAGTAATTGTGGCGGGTAGCGGGTATAGGGGTGGGTAATTGCTAATAATTGTGGCGGTACGGATATAGGTAATTGCGAGTAATTGTGGCGGGTAGCGGGTATAAGGGCTGGTAATTGCGAGTAATTATGGCGGTAACGGTAACGGGCGGGTAATTACGGGCGGTAACGGGCAAATAAAAAAAAATCCGCCTTGATACTTGCCCCTACTTGCAAGTAGTTGAAAATCCCTTGTTACTTGACTTGCAGGCGGCGCTTTGCGGTACGGGTGGTGAGTGGGACGGGTAACGGGTAATTGTGCCCACCCCTACTATATAGTTATGTCTAATTTATGAATTATTAAATACGTTCTTGTATATATTAGAATGTTATTTTTTTGCTATATATAATTCATTAGTCTAGTTTTGATTCTTATGGAATCATCGTATTTGTTTTTTTAGTTACTACAATCTTTCAACAAATGCAAGTCAAATAGTACAACTTGAAAGGTCATGTACTATATGGAGCAAAAAGTGGTGGATCTAAGCCTAACGTCTGGCCAGAAATGTTAATATAAAAAACGTTTATTATATACAAGTAGCTCGCAAAATTGAAAGTTGGTGGTGATTGGAGTCAAAAATATATAAATTTGGTAAAATAAAATTAAGTACGTGGTCGGCTTCGAGTTTCGTGACCCGTAAAAATATATCTTGCCACTTTCTTCTCTAAAAGTTTAATGAAGGCGTTGACTTCTTTGAGATCTTCTTACTACACGCTTTACCTTTTTCCCCCTCTATTTGCTTATAGATTTATTAACTAGCTCATATGTCACATTTGACTATTTTCTTTTACGATTTGAATAATGTTATTACATACTAATATTTGATCTAGATGCAAAAGTGTTTTTTTGAAAGATACACTATATGCATGTTTTCTTAATGTGGTGAAATTGGAATTTTATGTGGGCCTAAAAGGTAGAAAGGTCAACAAAACCATTTGCCGATACAGTCTAATATCTACGTTCAGCCCAATTAGGTCATATCCATTAGAAGAATGTAGGCCAATGGACCACAAGTCCACGACTCAATTGGAAAATTAGATCAAGATATGAAGTTCGCATGAAACTTACGCTCCAAATGATTGTGGTACATGAAATATGATCGTTGTATCGTACGCGATAAGTTATAAATGACATTCGAAAACGTCATGGTACGAACTACCAACTTAGATTTAAATCCAAATTTGGACCATGTGTGGTTTAAATAGTTATTGAAAAAGAATAAAATGACTTTGTGGATAAAAAAAATACAATATTATTATGTATCTCCAAATAGGTAGCAATATATTTCGATGAAAAGACAAAACTTTAAATATATGCAACAAGAGCTTTAAATACTCAAATCGACAAAATGATACTATTACATCATCACATTTTCTTTCCCTTGATATCATTACATTTATAAATTAAATTAAATGTAAATGAATAAATGTGACTCACTTAATGACAATGGATAAGCCTACCACGACAAAAAATAGAAGACCTCCATCATCAACTAAGACTCAACAAAATTATAGGATCTCATTATTACAACAAATGAACGAATGAATAAAAGAAAACTATGAAAATTAAGGCGACCTAAAGTTGAAACTTTGATTATTACAATATTTAAGTTCCAAAGAGATTTGTCTCTCAATCTTAAGCTGCTTGTAGAAATTAGCTATGAACTTCTCAGCTTTGCTGTCTATGTCTTCGTCTGAAGATGGATCATAACTCCCGGTTCTCCACAACGTTCCCCTTGAAGAACCGGTTAAGTCGGGTTCAGTATCCTTATCTGTAAAAGCCGCTCCTAAACCGGGTCTATCGTTGAAACTAAACCGAAGAGACGAGGATGATGAGGAAGAGCCAAGCATCGGTACGAGACCCCAGAGGCTGTTCATCTTGAAACTTAACACGAATTTTACTTTATTGACGGCTTGTCTAAACCGGTTTACTAGCGAACCATTTTTGCTCTTTGCCATGTCAGCTATTAAGCCTATTACCTTTTTTCTTGTTGAATAAATTGGTATCGATGGAGCTCTTTTTTTCTCTCTCGTTCGTATGGATTTTGTGTGTGTGATTTTTGAATTATAATGGAATTGCAAAAAGTATGGGTCTTATATAGACACTCGGATAATGCCGGCTGCAGCTTTATGTTCTACGCAGTTTTTCAAAGAAAACTGTATAACATATAGTTTTTATTATTATAATATAGAGAAATACATAGGCATAGGAACCTTATTAGAAATTACATACCAATGTCAGGCGTATCAATATGGTATAGCGAGTGAGAATTTGGATTTTTTTGTTTGAATATTCTAAAAGAGAAGTGGAGGTGCAAGCACAAGCACATGATCGTATATTCGAGTAGTATTATATGACTACCAGTTACAAACTATATATTTTAAGCTCCTTGCATTTCAGAATGACATTTGAAGATTTAGCACTGAACCAATGAACTCTTTGTCTTTATTAACTGATTCATTGGCCTCCAATTACATAGTTAAAAAACATGTTATTTAAATTAATCGAAAAAAATTAAATGGAAAAGTCGAATAGAGAAGCCTAGACTGGGTCAGTCAATATTGCGGGCGACGACTTGCTTTATTCCCTTTCTTAATCGCGTTATTAGTTTTATCGGATTTCTTGTAAGACACGAGTAAGTTCTATTTAATTTGATGGTGAAATGACAACGATTGTTATATATATATATATACAATAATGGTTGAGCCGCGCGATATTATCATTTATTAATATTAATATAATTATTAAAATAACTTTACTTATAAAAAGTATTAGTATATCTCGTTTTTAAAAATTATATATATAATTTATGAAATAAAATTTATCGATAACATATATATATATATAATATTATATTATTTTTATTAAAAGTTCATTTCTAAAATATATTTTGAATTTATAAACTTTTGATCGTTTAAACCATTTCATCCAAAAACACCATACAATTGACTATATTGGATGCTCACAATTATACACGACTCAACTAATCCAACCATCCATAAATCCAGTCTCCAAATCTATATCCCTATGTTGGTCTTGATTATCATATAATATAAAATGACGAAACTTTCAAAATGATTCAACACTTATGTTAGAGAACAACCAATGCTTATACTTTTTTTTTTCAAAAATTGAGTTGGATGTATTAGATATTGATCTATATTGATAAATGTCTAATATATATTTTCAAAATATACACATTTTATTTCTCTATTGTTCTCTATTTTATCATCAATACGATAAAATTGAACCATACACCATATTACATAGATCACTAACAACATTGAATTCTTTCCATAAACACCTTATATGTTTCTAAGTTCCATTCGTACTATCTCTATTTCTCTCATTGTTGCAAAATATTGAGCCATAGATAATATGTTCGCCAGTTTTAAACATAATCTTTATTATCTTCATCATATTTCTCTTTTTTCTGTCCACTTTTAATGTATGATCAATGACTTGAGCGGTATAAAATTTTATATGACTTAACTCAATTTTTATTTCAAAGATTGGCTTGACCATGTTAACGTTTCGGGATAACACAATATATCTCTCATAATATGCATTCTTATATGGTCTTGAAAATTTTGGAGTTTGTCATTTAAGCTTCTAGAAGCTTCCGTGAATATTTCACTATTGAACAAATCATCATTCGCTCGAACACGGATTTATGATAATCAAAATTAATTTTATTTTTTCATATAACCTATTTACATTAAATATTATTTTCTAATTATAAAATAAAAATATCAAATTAAAAAATATATTTTTAGATTTATGGACAGTTATTCAAACTAATCCTTATTAATTACTTTATATTGTAAATCATAAGATTTTTGAAGTAATGTATACACAATTTAATCTATTATTTATAAAAATAAAACTCTTTAATTTAATTTTATAACTTATAATAACAATTATTAATACTTTGATATTTATTTAAATAATTTTATAATCTATATATAAAACAATTTTTATCTATTATTCACAAACATGAAACTCTTTAATTTAAATTCATAAATTATATTAACAATTAGTAATATTTTAATTTATTTTTAATAATTTTTTAAAACTATATGAATAAATCTAATAAGAGTAAGATTATTAAATTAGAGTATTTTAGATTTTTATTTTTTCTAAAGAAATAACTTTTCAAATTCTTTTCAAAATTATTATATTAAAGAATGTTAATTATTATGAGAATTAAACTGTTAGTGATGTGATTAGAGGAATAGGTAATAAGTTGAATAATGCTGATGTATCAAAGTTTTAGAGTATGAAAATGCTGATGTCGTTTTATGAGAAGGGATCAACATTTTACTATATATATATATTATTTATTGATGCATTGATGGTTCTTATTTATATTAAAAAACAGCATGTATTTCGTGGGAAAATTTGTTTTAAAAAAAACAGGTATATGGGATTTGTTATATATAATCGATATTACCATTGTAAACTTGTTAAAAGAAGAAAGAAAGAATAAGTTGGGTTCATCAAATCTAATCATTAGTTCTTAATTGTATTTGGCTGTTTTTTATGACAGTTATATAGAGAGAAACTAATAAGTATTTAGTTTCCAATTTCGATAAACTAAATTGATATTCATCAAATTATAATATATATATATATATATATTAAATAGCAAATGGCTCATTTTCCCAATTGTATAAAAAGCTTGATAGTTTTTTTTTAGAAATTTGTATGCTTAATTTGGTTATTATTTTAATTTTTCTATCTTTTCCATTTTCAAAACTCGAATATACGAAATATTCTTTGTTTTAATATGTAAATAAATGACCATATATTTTGATGAAATTTTTTTATGCTAAAATATTATCTTACTGATATATTAATTTTAGCTTCATAACCATGTGTATTATTAAACTACTACTAAAAACATGAAACAAAATTAAACATTGGCCCAGATTTAATTTAAGTGAAGGCAAGAGATCGTGAGCCGTTGGTAATTCTTACAAGGCCCATTCCCACTAAGGAAGGCCGTCCTTATGTTGTTGCCACAAGAGAGATCCAAAAGATATAAAGCTTAAAGAATCCAAATATCTAATTCTTAATCGCAGATTATGTTTAGAAAAGGTAAAATTTATGGATTATCTTTCTACCTTTATTGTATGTATATCTTAATTATATCATTGTATAAAGTAACAGAAAAAAATTGTAAGAAAATAACAATCGACTAGAGATACGGCCATATGTTTCGTATGATTTACAACCTATGACATCATCAGATACATCTGTATATCGTTTATGAATGATCTTAAAAAGCTAAAGATTATAACATCTCATAACAAAAAAAAATAAAAAATGAAGAATGGAATAAATGACTAGACATCAGTTTCATGTTCACGCTTGCAACTTCCAATTGTCAACTTTGTTTCACTCTTTTGTCTGCCACCCTTTTTCTGCAAATTCAATTACTTTTTATACCAAGTTAGTTGATTTTTTTTACAAAAAAAAAGAGAGTTTTAGTTGAATTTTTAAGCAAAAATAAAAAAAGTTTAGTTGAATTGCATAACAATTCATATCCATATCCATTTTGATTTTGTTCTCTTCACTTTTATTTTTTCCTGTGGTCTTTTTATTCTCCTTAGTATCATTGATAATAATTCTAAACAATGATTGTATAAAATCTAAGTGCAGCTCCAATTATTGCTGAAGAGCCGTTATGACTTATGAAATGTACCCAAAAGGTCCAAAACCATTATGATTTAGCATTGTTTCGATTGTTTAAGGATGTGTTAACTCTGTGTGGATACGAATACAAGTTTTCAATATAGGGCAAGACGCTAAACGAAAGTGACGTGGAGATTCGGATAAGAACACAGTAAAATGATGAACTGTGATTGCATTATGTATAGTAGTATCCTCCTCTCCTTTTCTATGATGAAATCTTGGTGTTTATAGATTCATCCACTAACCAGTAAAGTTTACAACGATTGAAGCTTGTACAGTGACTTGCACCATAAGATACAGTTTTGTTTTTCGTAAGTGATTGTTGCTTTTTATATTGGTCCATTGTCAATTTCTTCGACTCTCTCGATTCAATTTCCTAGTTGAGATTCTGGGTCATGGACCTACCAATATCGCTATAGGAAATGTTAATCGTATAGGTTTTATTTTTTGTTAAAATAATACATAACTACGAAATTGTTAATATGTTGTTCGGTTCTACTATATATTATACAGTTACTATCTCCATTTTACTATTTATCGAACAATATTATTATATTAGCACGCCCATTGACGAACACAAATCATGTGTATGAATTGAATTTGAGATAAGGAATTTTGGATTTGATATTATAGTAAGATATTGATATTAGAACTGGACAAAGGAAAAACATGTTCACAACAATTCCCATCTAGGTTCTTTCAATGGATATGTAGACAGTATCATACTATAGTTATCATAAATATACAAATCACAGACCAAATATTTGTTACAAAGTACAAAGACTATATGCTTTGACTAAGGATAATATATAGTACATGTGTAGTCTCTCTCTTTTTTTTACTAAATATTCTTTAGTTAATTTATAATCTGTAACTTGTATAGAACTAATGCATAGAAAATTAACATGAACATAGCAAATCATGTGAAACAAATCTTGTTGTGTTGTGTCTGTAATAAAGAGACAATATGCTCAGCGCAAACTTAGCCGACGGTTTAGATTATAATCCCATAATCATGGTCTAATCTTGTTTCAATCATTCCCATTTCTTATTTTTAAATAAAAAAAATGGAATATGAATTTATTAGTAATTTTATAGTGATCAGATCTGATCCTCAGATACTTTTTTTTGTCTTTTGCATCTATCTATATGTATGTAAGTGGACATAATGGGAGCGTAATGTGTCTCATTTTTCTTATTGGTTGAAGTCGTACGCCGAATTTACACAAACCAATCAACTTGTTGAATATGTTTTTTTAATTATCCACAAAGATTATATATAATTTGTTTTTTCGTAGCTTCATAATTCAGTCCCATTCGGCTATTCACTTCCCATGTGCCATCCTGAGTTGCTACTTTGCTAGAATTATTTAATTAAGATCAGAATTTATTTAACAAATAATATGCATATGGTCGTTCAACCTATTGCATCCCAACCTGCTATAAATGTGAGAGCTTTCTAGTTTTTTTTTAAGATAACGAGGCATTTGTCGATTTTGATAATGCTTTACTTACGTGGAAATTTAAGTTAACCACATTTGTTGGCAATTAAGATAATCCCTAAATCATTAAACACACATATATGAGCGCAAGTACATACAATAGTTTTTTATGTCACTAATTTAACAAATAAAGATCGGAATGGTTTAAATAATTTATAATTTCTATAAAAAATAGTTATAAAATTAAAAAATTCATTAAATGAGGTTATTTCCCAACATTATTATTTTTTCAAAGACTAAGTCATAATTTTGTATTTATATCTTAACTAGTGGTATTTAAAAAATGAAACGTTAACTGATTTAAGTTTTGAAAACTTAGTGATATCTTCTTTATAAATTATGTTTTTAAGGAAAGTGATAAGAGTCACAAATTTGTTTGCCAATTTTTTTTTTTTTTGGTTAATTTCATATTTATAATGTTGCAATCACTTATATTTAGTTATTGACTTATTTAATAACAGTGTTTTTTGAAAATATGTTTTTTCAATATTTTTTTTAATAATGTTACATTCAATTGAATAGGGACATTATACACTCATGCATAGTACATTATTTACGTTAGTAAATTTCTAAAACTGTATGAGTATAGAAAATGTGAAGGTACATGCATAGTATTATATGGACATTAGTTGTCCAACAAAAGCGTCATAATGGACGCAATCTATCGTATGGTTTATACTTTATACGTCTGCGTATTATCCAATTACTACATAGTAACATGATAACATAGAGATGTATATGTAAAAGGTGGACAGCAACATAGTCTATACATGAATATATTATGTATTGTAGACTAATAGTCACATGAAGTATTAATGTCGTCCCATCGTAGGACAAATAGATTTGAGGTGGACAGCAACATAGTCCAACCTTCATTTTTTATTGTATTTTGGTCGCCTCATGTTTTACATCTCCTCGTAATCAAATCACATAATTGCATTGTATAACAGCCAAGCAAAAGTAAATGTAGCCGTGCTATATTTCAAGTTTTAGTTCTTTTTGTTTTCTTTATCACATTTCAAGTTTTCTTTTCCTCGACAATATGCATCATGTAGTCATGTGTGTGATTGAATCCGAATATGACATAGTCACATAGACATATCAACAATATTATCTCGAACTACTATATTATAAATTTTGATCTTCAAAGTTTGGGTTATGAACATGATTTGTCATTAATTGACTGCTACAAATAAACTAGTGAAGTTCCTGTTTTATATCAAAACTTCCTATCATATAATTAATTACCTTTGAAATTCGTAAAATGATTATTATATGGGATTCGGCCAACATTTAAAACATCTACTAATGTTTTTTTTTTTTGTTAAAGGGTTAACATATACTAGTGTTTTACTAGTGTTCAAATAGAGTTTTGGTTCAGTTTCTTTTCACTTTTACGTGTTTTCTTTAGTTTAAAACTAATTTAGTGACGGAGTCTGAAATGAATTTTGTATGAACCAGTATCAGATAGTTTCAGCTTACGTTCATATTTAATAAAATTATAGAAATGTACCACTAATTTGTAAATAAATTAAAATTTCTGTTGATGTAGAGATATGCTTTCGATTTTTTCAGACATAAAAATATATATTTAGTTTAAGCAAACTAAAATTTAAGTTGATATTGTAATTGGTCGTTCTGATTTAGTATCCAATTTTTTCGAATAATCCATTATTTTGTTTGACGCGCATATAATAATTAAAAACAGTGTTTAAAATAAATAATAATTGATCAATCAATTTCACTTGGCTGGTTAGCAAAAAACCATAAATTTAAAAATCGATCTGACACAAAAAGAAAATAATTAAAGAAAGCGAAACAAACACGAGAGATTAGTACAAAAACGTAACCTCTCTCAATCTTTAAACGACAAAAGTCTTAATGAAACATATGTACACATGACATCGATGTGTCTTCACTGATCGAAAGTAATTAAAACTGAAATGACTTCTACGATTATAAACTCACGAAAGCCAAAACGTGATATATCCAAAGTGGGTTCACTGTGGCGCAGTCCACATCTTATCTGGTACGAACTCCTTATCAACCGTTGGATTGAGAGATTCATCGTACGATGGACGATGATTTTAATTAATTGGGGGTTAACATCATCTTACATGTTTAAGCCGAGTCAAAAAGCTTTATCACGTTAAGTGTTCATTGCCATTACTGGAAACTTGATAAGAGAGCTTTGATCTTAAGTCTTCCATTTTCCATAAATTATTTAATGAACCTAACAGCTGTTTTGATTGAAACTCTATTAACTCTTTGTTTAGACTGTTATACCCTTTTTACAAAAACTTCTATCTTGATTGAATTTTTGAGATAATTTTATTATTTTGTTTACCCTTTACTTACTCAGAGATTACAGAAATTTAACTCATAAAACATTTTTTATGAACTACATTACCTTTTTTTTTTCCTTGCAACCACATATATATCAATAATCTATCGATACAAATTTGTGTAGATGCATGCATTCAGTACGAATTTATACAGTACAATAGAATTAATTGAATGAATTTAATTTTTCATAATCAAATGATTTTAGATAATACTACTATTTTTTAAAACCGCATGTATATATCTATCTTCATCATTTCGAACGGTTTCTTACTAAAGTCACCTAAATCGAAATTTCTATTTATATGATCGCCTTTATCTCATAGTAGTTTTGGTATGAATTTAAATTTAAACAAAAATATATTTCTTGGTTATGTTTAGAAAACTTTGGTATGAGTAGAAACTTCAAAAGAACTTGCACATACCGAAAATTATATATAATAAAAGTAACTTAAGCAAGTCTATGTTATAAGTTAACTAAAATGCTCAAATTAAACCTGATATCTTATGTGTCCGGTCTTAATAACAACTACCACATGGGACATCATTCTTAAGGTTTTCACAACTCTAAAACGATAACATAAGATACAATAATAATACGTATTGAGAAATATATAAAACTCGAAAGAAAATAATATTAGATGGACCGACAAAGGGTTCAAAGGGTGCCATTAATGGAGGCGACAACACTTGGATCCCCACTGATTCTTTCAGCTTCTATGTTTCATCTCTCTCTCTCTCTCCATACTTTACAGTCGAAGTTGCACCCAACATGAGTTTTGAGCAAACCTAAGCACCTTTGCACCTTAAATATAATGCCCCTCAACTCCCAACTCTTCAAACACACTTCTCTCTTTTCTTATTTCGAACCTATTTCTCTCTCTATCTCTCTATCAACCCTCTCTGTCTCTTTCTCTCTTTGAACGGTGAGTTATGGACTTTCAGCCAAACACTTCTCTACGTCTTAGCCTACCAAGTTACAAGAACCACCAACTAAACCTAGAACTTGTTCTCGAGCCTTCTTCTAAGTCTTCTTCTTCTTCTTCTTCCACAAACTCATCATGTTTGGAGCAGCCTAGGGTCTTCTCATGTAACTATTGTCAAAGAAAGTTTTATAGTTCTCAAGCTCTTGGTGGTCATCAAAACGCTCATAAGCTTGAGAGAACCTTAGCCAAGAAGAGTCGAGAGCTCTTTAGATCCTCAACCACAGTTGATTCCGATCAGTCTTACCCATTCTCCGGCCGATTTGAGCTCTACGGTCGTGGCTACGAAGGATTTCTCGAAAGCGGTGGCTCGAGGGACTTCTCCACCCGCCGTGTGCCGGAGAGTGGTCTTGATCAGGATCAAGAGATGAATCACCTTGACTTGTCGTTAAGGCTCTAAAATAATCGTATATTATGTTAGTCACATTATCATATCAATTTTTATCTTGAAATTAATTGTTTATCGATAAGTCTATTACTTATTAGTCATTTCTTCTTATCTTAAAGTTGACGTTGTAACTATAGTCCTAAATTCAAATCAAAATTTGGTTTTGGAAGAAAATACCTATATATTTTTTGGAATTGATTAAAATAATATTAAGAAAGATGAAGGATGTGTATTTCTCTATATAGATGGTTATTTTAATCATACAGTATAATAAGGCCATACTATATTACTGCATTATAAAATAAATGAATGTCGCTTACATAAAACACATTATTGATCAATATATCGATGTGCCCCGACAAGGAGACATGTGCTGTGAAACTATTCTTAGTTAAGTAAATTTCTATATATAACATGTATCAACATATGACATCAATTAATACATTGCCTATACGTATCTATCCGTATAATCTATAATTGCTGTATATTCCTCTTGAGCCATTACGTCATTTGGTCAGAAGAATATTTTTTTCCAAATACTAATAGTATTTTAATGAAAATTCGAGGTTTTTATCACACCTTCTTCTCTCTATTTTATATGTATAATTTACTAGATGAGCATTTTCATCATGTTCGGATTCTATATCATTTTGGTATATTCTACTTAAAAAAGTTAATAACATATTGACATTATTTATTCTGACAAGAAAAAATGTTATTTATACTAAAATTTTAAAATTTGAGATAAAATCATAATATCAAATAAATAATAGTTTATATTTATAATCTTAACTACCGTTGAAAACATTATGTTGATTTTTCTTTGTCAATATAACTCTTTGAATTTTAATTTTCTTAGTATAAAGCTTCTCTGACTCTTAATTATTGCCATCAATCAAATTAAGGTTTCGTTGAGTACACACACAACAACAACATTTAACAAAAAAAAAAAAAACCCAAAAGTCCATAGACCAAAGCATCTTTGAAAAAAATGCGTTGTTAAATTTCAAGAACTATCCTATATCAAAATGCTTCGTTAAATTACAACTGGGTTCACTAATTTTCTAGGGATCCATTTAGAAGACCACCATAAATTGTACCGTTCTGAAAGTAAGTTAATTAAAAGAGGACTTATCACGAAAAAAGGTTGTTGACGTATCGCTATTTGTTGAATTGTAAAAGTTTTCAGCCTCCTAATGAGGAAATTTAATATTGTAAAGTTATTACTTGTACTTGGTACTTTATCATTGATCATGCTTTTGCTTCTTATTTTTAAGCATATGACACATTGACAGCCGGCAACACCGTGGTTTACAGATAATGAAGCTAAAAAAGAAACAAAACAAAAGTTTAAATGGTACAAAATATACATATATATAGCTATCTAATTTAATTTTGATTTGGCTAACCGGTATTTAATGTGTGTGAGTAATTAATTAAGTTTGATTTAAAGAAAATGAAATAGACCCGAGTGAAGGTAATTTAGTGGCGTACATGAGATGAGAGAGTACTCGACGAAATTGTAAATAAGACTTTTGACATCCAATAATTCTATGTCTAAATAGAGCAAGTCACAATAATCACTTCCACGAGATAATGTTTCCCTTCTTCATGACCCTAAAAGTAATGTTAATTTGAACGAAATAAAAACTACAAAGAAAATGAAAAAGCTAATGCCCGTCTATATACTAATTATGTACATATATATATATATTAATTAAAAGTTGTTTAAATGTAATTTATAATATGGTTATAATTATTAGGTATTATATTAATACGAGTGAAAAGTATTCAAAACAATATTTATTGTGAAATAAAAGTAGTATAGCCGCCCCAATATTGAAAACATAGTTCAAGTTGGTTTTTATAAATAAATTAGTCAGCATCAAGTATTCAAGTTTTAGAAACCTCCGATTAATCATGGGTTTACATATACCCAGACTAAGAGTTTTCTAAAATTGTAGTTTTTAAATAAAATTACTGGACTGAAACAGAAGACAGTAGAACATCTAATTTTTTTTATAAAGAAATATAGATTATTTATATATATTATATTAACAATATTTATGTTTAACTAAACTATGACAAACCGATGGGGTTTAAAATTTAAAGTTATTATCTTTTGATACAATACAAATAATCTAATTTATTTTTATGGTCAACAGTCGAAATCGTTTCAAACCGGTTTATCGTTAAAATACTTATCATCTTTTTTCACGTCGAAATCATACATGGAATCTGGATTGATAGCTTTTGCTGACTTGTGATTGAAGAGATGTCTAAGATATGAGTGTTATCGTCCAAACACAAATGCAAACCTCTAAACTTTATTAGTTACCAATCTTGTCCATCATTTACAAGAGACCAACAAGTTTTCTAATGGAGCTCTCTTTGTTGTTATCTCATTTCAAATGATCTTCGTTTTATTTTTCTTCTTCTATAAACTACCGGAATAAGAGTTTTAGACGTAATGAACTAACATGTGGGTCCTAAACGGTGTCGTATCAATCAAAGTCTTTTATTAGATATACCATGATGTTTTTTTCAACTTGTATAATGTAAAAGTGATAGAGCTAAGACATGAGTTAGACTAATTCTACCACAATGATTATGTTCTGTTTTATGATCAGTCAGATGTCACAAGTTCTAAATTTTATGTATGTGAGTTTAATAAAGATTATGTTGTTAATTATCCGTGACAGAAAGGTAAAATATTTTGAGTTGAGTTGAATAATCAGATACACTGAATTATGATTAGTAAAATAGTCTTCTTCTTCCTCCCCAAAATTTACAATTGAGGGTCTAAGCACATACCAAGTTTGACATTCAGTCATTAACCGTCTCATCGTTAGTTTAGTTTAGTTATTTATTTATTATTTTTTTTTTGGGTAAAGCATCTGATAGTTAATTAGTTTCTAATTTTTGTTTTCCATTACCTTTTGGGCCGGTTGTGGGCGAGGAGGGATTCGAACCCCCGACACCGTGGTTCGTAGCCACGTGCTCTAATCCTCTGAGCTACAAGCCCCACCCCGTCTCCACTGGATCTGTTCCCAGGAGTACCCTAAAAAAAAAATCTTGGTCTAAAGCAAACAAATTAACCAAAAAATCCATTTAAAGATTAAAACTCAAAAACTAATTTCAGATTCAAAGATCAGACCTACATCAGATTCAAATCGTGATTACAAGCTGTAAATTTAGTGGTTCAGTCTGTTTTTCTGCATGAGGATTCTTCAAAAAAAATTCTGGTCTTTTTTTCGGCTTTCTCATCTAAATAAAATTGTCTGGTTATAACATGACGTAGAAATATGTCATCCCCAAATTTCAAATATAATACTGCGTTTGAAATATAATTTCTCTTTAGAAAAAATGTGCTGAGTCTACTCTTTGATCCGAACAAATAATATGAACCATATATGTTACAATTTTAAAGAAATACAATATATATATATATATATATGTTTCTTTGTCAAAAAAAAAGTTACAAAGGTAAAATACCAAGTGTTACGATTTTTTCAAAGTAAACAAACTATTAAAAAAATTCATCGAATTATAGGTTATAAAACTCACAAATACTAATATTCAGGTAATAAAAATGAAATGACATAAAAAATTATTAGTATTTTTCTTTAAAAACAAAATTCCAACCAAATAAAAACTAACATTCATGTTATATTTAATGTCATGGATCCATTTATTAGTGGGCTTTCAAAAGCCCATTGTATTACATAAATAAAGTTCACATATTTGGCGTTTGTTCTCTTTTACATATACGATTAACCTTGCTGAGCAAATATCTCTTTTCTTCTGTTTTCCAAAGTTCTGAGGCGGTTGATGTGTCAAGTTCTGTTACGGACTGTTGTTGTTGTTGTTTCATTCCAAGTTTTTGTTTCTTTTCTATTGTTCATTGAAAATAAAAACAACAGACAGATCTTATTTTTATTGTGTTCTCAATACAGAGAGCTCTGTTTTTGCTCTGTTTAGAATGCTCTGCCTCTGATAGGACAAAAAACTCCGTTTCTTTGCTCTATTTTCATGTTGATCATGTTAGTTTCGGATCAAATTTTATTATAATTTTAACATATGATTTTTTTTAAAAAAAATTCATCAAATTATGACGTTGAACAAAACAAAATAATGGATTACCCAATACGGGAAACAAATCTTAGAAACTCAAAAGATTAACCGAATCAAATAAAAAAAAACATGATGTAAAAAAATAAAATAAAAATAGAAAGAAACTTCATCAAGTTCTTGAATTTTTTCAGTAACACGATCAGTTGAGATTGCATTCAGTAGGTAAACCTTGAGGGAACCTCTTGAAATCAGTACAATAGTTATAGATCATATAATCATCTTGCACCCACTTCATCTGTCCGAGCTGATTTGAGTTAAGCGTAGTCCACATCCACGAGTTGCTATTTGCATTACACGTAACCCAATCCCATATCGAGGTCCGGCTACAACAGTCCACATCGTTGAAACTTCTGTAGGAAGCACTAAATGGAGCATTAGTCCAATCAGTTTTGATTAGACCACCTTGTGTAGCCCAATCATCAGCTTCCCATAGACTTGAGTAGATCTTCATTGGCTGGCTCTTCGGGTAAGCCACGCCGTTAGCCTCGTTGTTCTTGAACACTCGGATTGGGATTCCATCTACTAGAAAACTTTTGAGATACCAAGAAAAAGAAAAAATTAAAATCTTTTAGATATCTCTAAGAGATAGTTATAAAAATAGTATTCTTGAACATTGTGTTGAGCTAGTAGTCAGTAGATATTGCTTACATGATGTTGAGAGGGTTCCAAAGGACGGTGTAAGTGTGAAAATCCGCAGTGGGATCAAACCAGAGATAGAACTGCATTTCACGGTTACCTTTACCTCCGGTGAACACATTTGTATGAAGAACATAAGGCTGTCCTGTAACATTCCCCAAGAACTCGAAATCGATCTCATCCCATGTCTCACCTTTTGAAGAAAGCTATAGAAATATTCTTATATTAGATTCAAATTCAAACAATCAACGTCACAAAAAGAAACGGAGATATATGTTGTTTTACATACATAGTAAGCTGTGACGGTTCCGGCTGAGTTTCCGGCGACGAGTTTCATCTTCATATCGATCTTTCCAAATAGATATTCCTTTTTTGATTGAAAACCCGAACCAGAGATCTTGTCGAGAGTGCAAGTCAAGAGCTCTCCAGTCTCAAATATGTTGGCACGACCATCTCCCCATGTGATATCAAAGTTGTCGTAGAAAATTCCGGTGGAAACATCGATCAAAAGCAGAAGAGAAGACAACAACAACAACAGAGACTGTTTGCTCGCAAAAGCCGCCATTTCTTGAAAACAAATGGGTTTGTTTTGCTCTGTTATTGTTGTTTTCAATGTATTTTGTTTCCTGATGTTTTGAATATGATCGGAGATTGGTATTTATACAGAGACACAGATTTTTGAAAATGAGTGCGTTAGAGAGGCGTGGAGTCCCATTATCGACGTGGTAGTGTTGCAGTAACGTCTTAATTATTTTATGAAAATGAATAATTGTTAGCCTATATTATATATCAATATATTTATGTAGTCGTTCAACTTACATATTTAAGCTGTATACATGCATGTAGGTAATGTTTTATTTTTCAAAATTATCATTTAAAGCTAAATTCCTTTTATTTTTTTCGTTCATGCATTTGGCTCAAATTTGTAAGTTTGTTCCATATAATAAGTTCTAAATCAAAAAGGGCTTTAAACGATTGGTAGCGTTTTTAGTTAATCTATACATTTTTTTTGTTTGGCAAAGTCAATCTGTAGAAATAAACATTAGTTACTTGAAAACACTTGTTTTGTTTAGGTAAAATGGACCGACATGTTCTTGAAATTTAGAACGGGCATACTTCATCCTCATTTTTTTTTCAATTCAGTGACTAGCATTTCTAAATTTTCTGTTTACAACCATAATCAAACAAAAAATAAACAAAGCCATGATCTAACATTCACCAACATGATTCTTACAAGCTTTTATTAAACATATATATTACACAGAAACAGGGGGAATTTGTTAAACAAAGACCCTAAATACTCAAAACATTACATATATAATTTGGACGAACCTATATACTACTAGCTTCCGACTTTATGACCAAACATTAATTAAACTACACCAGTTCCGGAACCTAGTGGAGATGACATTCCTTTGGAAATCCTTGAGGAAACCTTTTGGAGTCCGTACAATAGTTATAAACCATGAACTTGCTCTGCACCAGTCTCATCTTATCTTCCGCTCTTAGATCAAGCCCTTGAGAGAACCATCTTGGTGAACCTGCTGGACAAGATGATTTTCCGCCCGAAGAAACACATGCGTCCGCTCTAAAGTTCCTGTAAGAAGCGGTGAACGGTGCCTTAGACCAGTCGGTCTTAACAAGACCTCCCCTTGTAGCCCACTGGTCCGCGTTCCATAGACTTGAGTATAGCCTCATCGGCTGCATCTTTGGATATGGGATACCTCTATGTTCTAGATTCTTGAATTGTCTTACAGGAACTTCATCAACCATGAAACTGCATCAAAATATATATATATGAAATAGTTAATAATAAACTCAAACTTTCAAGTCCAACGTGAAAAGATTTATATTTTGCGGATAGTAACAATTATTATCAAAGACGGATTTTGGATCTATATAAACTTTGTTTGGTCAAAGCTTGGAATTTCATGTTTGGTTTTTGTTAAAATATATTGGAACTTCTAGTTACAACAACAAAATAATAATTTAAATGTCGTTATGTACTTACATGATGTGATGAGGGTTCCATAAAACAGAGTAAGTGTGGAAATCAGCGGTTGGGTCGAACCAGAGATGAAATTGTTGTTCTCTATCACCTTTTCCTTGAGTAAACACATTCGTATGCATTGTATATGGGTCACCAGTTAGATTACCAAGAAACTCGAAATCGATTTCGTCCCACGTATCACCGTTCGACTTCAACTGCATACACAGCAAAAAATAAAAAACAATCACAAACTGTTATAAATCCCATATTAAAAAAGTACACTTTTGTTATGCATACAAATGAAATTGTAAGTTGGTAACATGTTATAGGACCGTCTCAAACTATTTAGAAACTATTAACAGTTTTTCTTATAGAAATATGAGCCTCGAAATATATAATAAATATTCACAAATGCAACACACATTTTTTTGATATGCACGTGCTAAAAAAAAAGACCATGTATACATGTATATATTATGATGTTAAGTAAGTGACACTAACGTAGTAGGCAGTGACGGTTCCGGCGGAGTTTCCGGGGACGAGTTTGAGTTGCATATCGATCTTTCCAAACAAATACTCATTCTTGGTTTGAAAACCAGAACCAGAGGCTGTGTCGAGGGAGAGAGTGAGAAGCTCTCCGTTGTTAAGGACCTTGCCACGGCCATCACCCCAAGTGATGTCGAATTGTGTGTCAAAGGTTCCGGCGAAACCGGAAGAGAAGAGGGTCGTGGTCAAGACGGTGAATGTGAAGAGTAAGGATAAGATCAAAGTGGACTGGTCCATGTTTATGTGTCAATAAGATTGAGAATTGAAATCATTCATTGGGACCGTGTGTGTTGGGCGAGGTCTTATATAAGGGAGGCGAGTCTTAGATTTTTTGGAATTTAGCTCGCCGTTTGTGACTCTTGTCTAGTTTAAGCAGTGAACAGCTGGTTCTTGTTGTCAAGTAAAACAAGCATGTGCTTAATTTTGCCTCATGCAGTCATGCTACGTGTGCTCGTTCTTTGATTCGGTTTAATTCTGTCCAATCCGGTTCGGGACTTTGGTTTTACTTTGTTTTATTGGTTCTGCATAAGAGTGGACATACTACTTGGTTAGGATATCTCAGTTTTAGGGGTTATTCAGTTTGGATAGTTTATTACATCCAACAACAATCAAATTTGGTTCGGCTCCGAAAATTCTACTTAAAATTATTTTCGGATACGGTGACATTTAAAAAAAAAAAACTCAAGAATACATATAAATTAATGGTTTGAATATGTAAATTAACAGAGTTAAAATATAAAAAAAAACAGAGTTAAAATTAAATTTCAATTTTCTATGATCAGTTTAGTCAGTTTTGTATGGGAGAAAATCATTAAACTAATGGCACCAATCATATTACAACCAAATTCCAGATTGGTTTCGATTAAGAAGTTATTGCTCAATTATAAAACCAAAAAAAATGTCATTGCTCCATTTGGTGTTTGGTTTAGGTTTTGACTGCCCAACCCTAGTTCTGAATTAAAACAGAAGCGGCCATTTCTGGACGGGCTCGGAGGAGTAAATGGAACAAACTACGAGAGAGACTTAAAAAGATTAAAGAAAGAAAAAAAAAAGCATACTGTAAGCATATTTTTGTAACATAGAGAATATTATAACTTTTAACGATTTCATTTTAGTACACTACAAACGAATCAAAGAATATTTTTATAACAAACAAAAAAATATAAAATTATGGTATCATCACCCAAACTCTCTAAGCGGCTAAGCATTCATTAGGAAGACCTTGAGGGAACCTCTTCGAATCTGTGCAATAATTATAGATCATGTAGTTTCTCTGCACCCATCTCATCCTTTCTTGAGCCGTTGAGTCAAGCTGCTGTGACAGCCACGAGCCAGTGGTCCCCTGTTTCGTGACATCAGGACAAGAAGACTTGCCGTTAGACCAAACACAAGCTTCCTGTTTGAAGCCACGGTATGAAGCAGTGAATGGAGCTTTAGACCAATCGGTTTTGACCAAACCACCTCTGGTTGCCCAATCATCAGCGTTCCAGAGACTAGAGTACATTCTCATTGGTCGGTTCTTGGGAAACAAAGTGCCTATAGATTCCACGTTCTTGAATTCTCTAATGGGAGTTCCATCAACGGTGAAGATGATTCGTTGTGGGTTCCAGAGAATAGAATAAGTGTGAAAATCAGCTGTTGGGTCAAACCAGAGTTTGAATTGTTGTTCTTTGTCTCCTTTGCCTTGTGTGTAAACATTTGTGTGAAGTGTGTAAGGATCTCCACTTAGATTCCCCAAGAACTCGAAATCAATCTCGTCCCATGTTGTTCCTGGTGATTTCAACTGCACAAATATAAAAAAAAAACGTTTCAGAAACAAGAACTTTTAGAATGTAAAAAACAAAACAAAAAATGAGATTGTGGTTTTTGAAAACTTACGTAGAGTGTAGTGACGGTTCCTGCGGAGTTTCCGGGGACAAGCTTCATTTGCATGTCGATTTTACCAAACAAGTACTCGTGTTTGGATTGGAATCCAGAACCAGAGGACTTGTCTAGAGATAAAGTGAGAAGCTCTCCATTGTTCTTGATCTGTCCACGTCCATCTCCCCAAGTGACCTCAACGTCTCTATGGAAATTAGCTGAAACAGAGGAAATGAGAAGAGAAAGAAACAGAGGAATGAAGTAATTGGTCGCCATTGTTTGAAGTAGTTGAGTTTTTGGTTTGTGGTTTTTGAGGGCTTATGGAAGAATGAATATATAGTGAAGCGAGGGTTGGAGATAGGAGGAAGGTTGGTATTGTAAAAAGACGAAGCCGCGTCTTTGAGGCAACAGCTGGGGATTGGGCCATTTGTAAAATTTGTAGTAAAAGCTGCTTTTAATTGGCTTTGGAGTTCACGCGGTTTGTTGAGTTATATGTGTTTTTTTAAATTAAATAATTAGATTGTTACATTTGTTTCAAATTAATTAGGTAATGAGAGTTTTGCTTTGAAAAAGTTGGATTTGGGAGTTGGATACTTTACCACCGGCTTGGACCGACCTTGACAGATGCAGAGTTTTACTCTAATAGAACCTAGATATTCCGTTATAAACCAAGAAAAAGATAGGATAAAAGTGTTTCAAAAAGTTATTTATATTAAGATAAATTTGTTATAAAAAAAAGGAGGAGAAAAGTGTTTTTTTTTTCTTCAAAAAGTTAATTAGAATAAGATAAATTTGTTAAAATTTGTCTTATTAGTGATTTGCAATCATTTAACTATTTTTACAGTTTTATGGACCTGTGGAGTGTGGTCTATTATCATTTAAATAAATAAAAACCGTTGTTTTCCCAAATTTCTGTAAATTTATTTAGTGGTTTGTCGATTTGTAATTTATTGATAGGTAATAATAATTCAAACGGCAATTAATTTGATTTTCTTTTTGTTTGACACATATTTGAGTTTTAAAAGTTTCATCGCCACACAACAGATTTAGACTCTGAGGGAAGTAGGATAAGGATCAACATTTTATTTTATGTGTGTTTTCCTTCTTAAATCTTTTAATAAAAACAAAATTTAAAACGGGGATAAGAAGGAAGATGCCACGTTAAATTGAGGATATGGTATAGTAGTCGGTAAAATAATTTTTTTGACCGACTCAAATGTCTCTATGTCGTAGTGGAGACAGCTAAGACATTCAACTTGATGACCGTCGTGGTCAGGAAGCTTCATAGTCCAACTGGCTACATCTTGAGAGCAGTCCGAACTTTTACGTAAGGTCTAGATACATACATTAGAATTTGATAAAACTTAAATTCTTTTAAATGTTATTTTTGTAATCACGTTAAATATATTATAATAAAAAATTTACAAATATTATATTAAATGAACAAATAAAAAATATTTATAGACAAAAAAATAGCAAATTAACTTACATGTAGAAAATTAAAAATATAAATATTTATAAATAATAAAAAATAGAAAACTATAAATTTATATAAAAACAATTGACCAGCAGAATATCGTAACTCTAATTATTTTTATTAAAAAACTTTCAATTTAAATCTATACTATATAAAAATTGAAGTTATAAGCTCGTGAGACTGTCTACATAGGATTTTAAAATCCTCATATTATTAGTATACATTAGCATTTAACATAAATTCTAACGATACTTTTCCAAAAACTAAAAAAAAAATTTGGTTTCTTCCAAAAACTAAAAGAGGAAACATTATAAGGATACAACACTAAATTAATTATAGTATTGTGATTATTGTTGTATCCTTAATAAATTTATTTTTAAAAAATATTATATTGTAAATAATATTTTAACAATTATTACTTTCCACAAAAAAAATCAATTTATCTTTCTTATTAATTATGGAAAAAAATAAAATTAATTTTTTACCATCTGACTTTAAATTATTCGGATCTTCAAATATTTTAATTTTTACAATAGGTCAGAGGGGTCAGAACAGATAATTAAAGACATATCAAGATAGATCATGACAGATTTTATATCGAATTTCTAATCATTGATAATAATTGATACATTGGAGTAAAACAAAAAGTTATAGATTTTTGAATGATGTGAAAATATATACATACCACCACTTAACTTTTACAACGAAATTATATTAGAATTTAATGTATTAAATAAATTTATCAATAAATATAACACCACACATAATTATATTTTAATTTTAATTAACACAACACAAAGGCATATATAATAATAATAAATAATATACTAAAATATTAAATAAATTTAATTTAAAATACTAATACAATAATCTATGACAATATAAACTAACAAAATATGAAATAAATATTTTTCCGCACTACACAACGCGAGTTAGTATATATTATTTCATCATTTTCTTATTTTTATTTTTTTCTGAGTCTCTTAAATAAAAGATGGTGGAGTACCACCGGTTAACTCTCCCGGAGTTTTTGATTCCTACCACTTATTGAACAAAAACCAAATCCTAGCTGATCTCAGAGAAGAGACTGAAAGGAGCATCGGTATATATATGCTTATGCAATGGGACCAGTCGGATGAAGCCAGAAAGGTATACGGTTCCGCGAGGCTTTACCAAGGCGATCAAAGGTGAAGGGACGGTCCGTACCAGAAGCTAGATCGTAAGAACCAAGTCTAGGGCCAATGTAATAGATAAAGTTAGGTTTAAGTCCCGGGCACATGCTTGCCGAGAGACAGAAGGCTTCACTCTTGCTAAGGAAGATGGAGAGATCTCCAATATCTTCCGTGTAATAGAAGTCTTTGCTCATCCCATCTTGCCTAAAGACCATGAACCTCTTAGTTTTGCTGTGGACAAATTCCATATCTCCATCTTCGTCATCTTTGTGAATGTACTGTGTACCTAGAAAGAAACAAGCAGCTCAATATCTCTACTCTACCTAGATTGACTAAAAGTATCTAAAGTCTTTAAAAGATTTCGAAATACTTACCATTTGATGAAGATAAGTTCACCAGAGGGAGATTCAACTAATTGATTGGTCGTGAAACAATGATCCAACATCTTCCAACCTTCCTCTGGGATCTTAGGGAAGTTTCAAAGGCATAGTTGGGTATACTTGGGCTCGTAGTCGATCGTTGCATGGATCCAACTTAGTAATGTAGTGACCCTTAAAATTGGTAAAGTAGAAGGCTTTGTCTCTCTTGGAATACATGAGATCAGTGGCTGGTAAAAGAGCGTAAGCGGTGTCGAGGTGAGTCCACTTAGAGTCCCAAAAAGGTCTGCATATACTTACATGATACTCGTTGAACTTTGCAGCCACAGTAACAACTTCTTGGACAGGATCAGTAGAAGAGAGAGACACTCTCGTTGCATCTGTTGAGACTCGAGATTAGTAATAGTGACTTGGGTCAGATCACATAACACATACTAGTATGCATCTTTGTCAAAGGTCACACAAATAACCTACCAAAGTATTTTAATTTTTTTCTTGACAGCTGTCATGATAATCGAATTTTGAAATTTGACAAATTCACTATATAAACAATACATTCACCCACTTTCCAAACCTAATAGTATAAAATTGTGATCGACAAAAAAAAAAAAGATATCTATATTTAAAATTGAAATATATTCATTGAAACACGTTCGACAAAAAGTTGAAACTTAAACTCATTGATTTATGCTATTAATATTTTCAGAATATTTTGATTTTCTGTCTATTTATTATGATTTTATGTGTTTACAAAAAAAAACAGTGAAAGAACCGAATCAAATACTGCCACTGGTGGTCTGCTACAATATCTTAATGATCTTTTATTTTCTTAAAAAGTAAAGTAAAATCATTTAAGAAATTTGAAGTAGACTCATCACCTATTACAACTCCCACATCTCTACACCTGACACTTGCAGTAGTAATGTAAATTACAAGCTCAAAAGTATATCACATTAAATTTCAACTTTTATTTATAATCAATTAAATTATTTGCATGAACCATTGATACAATATAATCAAAGTTTTGCACAAAAAAGAGAAGTAAATCATCAAAACACAAATCTCAAATACGAGAAAATTTAAAAATTTTATTTTTATTTTTTTATGTTCGGTTGAATTTTTTCTTTTCTTTTTGGTAAACGTTTTTCAAAGCAGTAGTGTGTGCATGAGTGCATGTTTTGTCACAGCAATAACCTTAACCGCGTGCTCTATTGCATAATAAGTTTTTGTTACTGCATTTACTCCTACCAAGTGTTTTGAATTTATGTTGTTTATTTACGAAATAAAATCCTTTTGCATTTATGTAACTTAATTTTGTTTAATATAAGAAGTCATATTCCATTACATACGAAATATTCTCTTCGAATAAGTTAATTTATTTATGATTATATATGTACAATGAAATAGAATTTATTTCATTTCCTATTCTCTTTTTTTTTTGGCAAAGAGATTATTGGTTGAATATGATCAAACTAGACTTATTTAAGTCTGCCAAAATAAATTAGCCAAAAGAAATTTTATAAATTCAAAGAGAAGGTAGCTGCACGCAGTGAAATTTTTTGCAAGTATTTTTGTGTCGTTTCTTCATTTAGTGATCAGTTGATCCTCATGCTAGTTTAATTTGTTAGGGTTTGTGAGATTAACGATTGAAGATTCAGACTTTTAAAGTAATGTAACTATGAACGATCATGGATTATGTGTTTTTATATTCGTGACTCGAGAGGAGTTTGTTACTAGAGTAAATTTTATGAATCCAGTTAAAAATACAAGAAACTAGTCAAAGACAGAAAAAGGTTGACTAATAAACATTGTTGGAATTCTCGGCCAACTTCATTTTAAATTTTAAGGACTAAAAGTAGCTGACGATGTTACGTGGGTCGTAAGTGAAGATTAGTGTGTCATCCCATCAAAATGAGTTACTCATTCGAGCAAACCAAACAAAAAAAAATTATATAGAAAACATTATTTAACCGATAATGTCTAACCCTAGAGTCTCCCTCTCTGTTACTCTGTATAAATGTGTAACTCTGATTATCAATAACATTCATCCAATTCTATTAACCTGTATTTTTTATGGTTGGCAAGGGAAAAAAAAACAAAAGCAATACATTTTTATGCAATTTTATTTTCCAACAAAATCAAAGCTATGTTTTAAATAAAAATAAATAAAAACAAAGATAAAAATTATGATGACAAATGCTGACGATAGCAAGTGGCAGGACTTGCATTAAACGCTATCGAAACATTAAACGCTTATGAATCCACTTAGTTGCTTTTTGTGTGCTTTTTTTTTTGATTTTTCTTTCTTATCCCATCACTCTCTTGGTTAATTAGTTTTGTCATTTTTCTATTATGCTTGAGGATTATGTGATGCTACAACACTAACAAACGGTGAGAATCCATCCAAAACGGTGTGCTTTGAGGTTTGTTCCGGAACAAAGTTAACCGATGGAAAACAAAAAGATCTCGAATATTGTTCAAAGATGATTAGGCATGGAGACAAAAAGCTTTTCTCCTAGAATAAATTCAAGATATTTTTCCTATTGAAGTTTAGACACACAAACAAACCAAAAACAAAACGGTTAATTACACTCCCACACGATTCATTAGAACAACAATGTTATCTAGTAAAATTATATATGAAGTTTTGCAAAGATGATGACGACTTATTAGGCATTATTACTTGTTGTGGCACATCTGACAAAGATAGTGAGCATAATTTTTTAGGGTCTAACAAATTTTAACATTGGAAAATTAGGAAAACCATAATAAACTCTTGGTACAACTATCAAAAAGTCTGAGAACACATACAAATAGTATCAAGCAAGAATCAGACACTGAAGTATCGTGGAACACAAGCCTTACATACATAAATTCTACTTTTGTTGAATCATATATCTAAGACTGCAGAATCAGTTCTTAAGAATGCTAACTGTACACTTCCTTTTTATGCAATACCTGAGTCACTTCACCTTCATTCGCCGTTGCCTCTGGGCTCTTAAGCTTCAGTTTCCATTTGATAAACACAGTTTCGAGTCATCAATGTTGTTACCATCATGAGGTTGTGATCATGATGAAGAAAAGACCAGACTATTCGCCATCTTCATCATCATCATCAAGCTCTACAATTTGTGCTTGCCTCCTCTCAGCAGCTTTCCTTCTGATGAAGAAACCCCATCTCATTGCTGCTTTTATCTTAAGCCATCCAACAACAGCTCTGCCTGATCGGCCACGGTCTTCATCATAACCTTGCATAGGTGTGTGCAGAAATGATGGGAAAGTATATCCATCTTCTGGCAAGTGTGTTGCAGAGCCATTGCCTCCTCCCCCCATGCTGAATAGGCGGAGGAACTGTTGCATATCTTCGCTCTCAAGCATTTCATGGCTTCTGAGTCGGATCTCTTCCTCTGAGAATAAATCTTCTGGTCCTCTCTCACCATGGTTTGACCAGTTTTCTAAAGGATTGAGATTTGCCTGGTGAACAGAAGAAGAGTTGATGTTTTGGTATCCGCTTGTTGATGATAGTGGAGGACCGAGAGCAAGACCATTCATGTGTTGATTGTTTATGGTGCTTTGGGAATGATGTAGACTTCCCATGAGCTGGTCTTGCGTTGTACTGCACGAAGCAACCTCATACTGTGCCCGTGGGTTGGAGTTCAAAAGCTGGGGCTGCGAATGATATCTACTTGCCAGAGTTTGATCATACCCTGTAGATTGATCGAATTGAACAAACATATAAGATTTAGTAATTTACTATAATACAACATATCAAGAGACTGACAGCAATATGCAAACCTCCAATAGCAAAATCTGAAAGCGCTGGCGACTGATTAGCCGGCATTGAAGATGAATGCCCTGCCATCATCAGCATTGGATGGTCAATGGCAGCGGTGGAGTAATTTGCCGGATCAGTTTGAGTAATACCCAACATCTTAGGCTGCTTCAAGTCTATGAGAGATTTTCCATCATACTCTATGACTAGGTTCCAATTTTCATATGCTTTCTTCACGAGCCCATCAACGTATATCTTCAGAACACAGAAGTGAAAGACAGAATCAAATTTGATAAATCTCTTCCTTAAATGGTTTGAAAAGAATGCAGATCAAACACGACTAACTAGTTTTTAACCTATACAGATGATGGTGAATCAGCTAAATAAACTTTTAATAGAAGATAGTGAATCTTAGCTTTAACTAAACGATAACTCGCAGCAAAGCAAAGAATAGTGTTATAAGTTAAGCAACATGGAGCAAACCTTTTGGCTTTCAGTAAGTGAATCAGCAGAGAAGTATTGATCCCCAGAAATGAAGCCACTCAGCTCATAGATATTATTGAACACAACGCTGACATTCCTTGAATCCTCAGCATAGTAGATATAAAGCTTGCCGCTAAGGCCACACGTCTTTGCGTGCTCTACTAGTGCATCCCACATTTTGTTTGACATGCCGCTTCCAAGAATCTAGATAAACACGGATAAAGATAAAATTAGCCATGGTGTAAATCTAATGAACAATCTCTTTCAAAACGCAGAAACTTGACATAGTAAGCACTTACAGAACGTAATTTTGCAGGATCCTTGACCATTATTCTCAGAAATTCTTCTACAGTATCTATTCCTTCAGCATTAAGCTTTCTATGGAATGCCCCATCCTTACCGATTTTCTCCAATCTCCACACCTCATCAGTCAGCGCAGGTGGATAATGCTTCTTGTACACTGCACATAAACAAAATCTGCATCAAACTAAAATAAGTAAAACCACATTGCACGGTGAGAAAAAAAGTGGAACTTTTAAGACTATACATTCGCCTCTGTGATCCTTAACAGTAAAAGCTTCCGTCTTCGCCTCACGGATACGCATACCGTCACAATACCCAGAAACGACCTGTAAACCAATTCTGAACTTCCGACTGCGAATCCAACTCGAATTATCAGTGAAAACTAGCTCGCCCAAGGTTCCAACACCTTCCTTGAGAGTAACAAACAATTCTCCATTCAGCAAAGGTCTCTTTCCTGCACGCTCTTTTACAACATGGGTTTCAAATTCTTCCTGTGTCCAGTGTTCATCATCTTCACTGTTAAAGTCACCCTCAAGCACAACAACCTGAAGCTTTGCTGAAGCCTCTGGACCATATACCACAGCACGCCCAGTGTTAGCATCAATCAAGACAACATGAATCGCAGCACCTTGCTCTCCTTCTACTTTGCCCCCTGTGAATAAGGGGAGAGATAGCCTAGATTTAAAGTGTAACTGTAATTTCCGGCCATCCGGACCTTCAATTCGCTTTGGAGAAGATCCAGAACTACAAAAGTAATAAGAAACATCAGGAAACCATTATCTAACGTTGAAGACCATAGCCACTAAAATATAATGAGAAATTTTCATATTACCTTCCAGTAAGCCTAGCAGGGCCTAGTTTCGCCAAAGCACGTTCCACTTCCTCGCTGACCTGCTCAGCAACAATCCCACATTAGGGTTTAAACAAAGGATAACTAAACATAAATCTCTAAGTAGGAATACAGATCAACAGCAGAAGAAAATAACAGTGACAAGAACAAGAAAAGTAGAGTAAAATAGCTCAACAAAAAAGTAAGAGATCTTACAACTCGGCGAAGAATAGGTTCCAAAGACGAGCAAAGCTTCTGCAAACTATCTACTTTTAGAGCCTCTACAATCACACTGGCGCAACAAAAATATCCAAAAATTCAGAAACTTTCAGTAAAACCAATTGGGAACAAATTACAACTAAGGAAGATCAAAATATTACCTAGCAAGAGCAGGACGTTTTCTCTCAGGCTGATCATCATCATTCCCATCCAAATTCCTCTTAGCTCTATTCATATTATTACCTCTATCCATCTACCTCTGCATTTTCCCCCAAATAAAACCCTAAATTTACAAAAGCCACAAAATTAGATCTTGAAAAGCACAAAAGTCCACTAATTCAAAACCCACAAAAACAAAATCGAGAATGATTTGGAAAGTAACTCAAATCTCAGAAACCTAAATCCACGTTGGAGAAAACAGAAGACTTTATCTCCCTTAAAGACTCTATCGGTGAGCAATTGAATAACCAAATCAACGACGAAGAGCCAAAGTAAGAAGTGTAAGAACCTGATTATGGAGACGGAGAAATCAGAGAGTATTTAACTTAACCGATTAAAACCGCCGGCGTTGGATTCGTATAGTGAACGAAAGTGGTTTTTGATGATAGTTTTGGGGACTGTCTCTTGTTTTAAGTCTTTTTGTGTTTATGGGTCAACTATGGCGACTTCTTTGAGCTTTGGCAGTGCTCTGAGTGGTTTTTTATTCCAGTGCTGTAAGGTCTACGTTTTTTTTATTGTGGTCTACTATGATTGTCGTTGTTCGTTAAAAAAACGACTGCGGACCCCACTGTAAGAAATAGTGGTCGGTAGTATTTTGCCCGATGAATCTGAGCCGTAGATTCTGCGTGTTGCTTTTTCCTCCACGTAGGACCCAACTTTTATTTCAACGAAAGAATATTTTATTTATAACATTTAGCTTTATTCCAGTTAACAAATCTTGCATTACATTTGATGATCAATTTCTTTATATCAAAAAGAACACTTTCATAGATCAAAAAGGTTCAGCCTCCTAAATTCATTAAATCTGCAACAATAGAATAAGATAAGAGTGCTTAATACAAGAAATAAACTGGAGAGTTTTTTTTGGGTTTTATTTTGTGTCGAATTCTCCGAGTCTTTTGTAGAGTTTAGTGAGCAACCGGCGGCAAATATCCGGCGACGTGCAAGGACCACACATGAGATAGATAACGTTTCCGAGAGGGCGCATGAAGATACCGTCTTCTCGGAGCATCTCTAGAAGAGATTTTGCATACAATGAAGCATACCTGAAACAAACAGAGAAAACGAATCATGAGACACCAAAGTTTATGTTCAAGACTAAGTCATTTGAGAAGATTACCCGGAATTGGAACCGTCAGCTTTTAGTTCTAGAGCGAAAAGAGTTCCTAATACAACCACCCTTTGAACCGCGGAGTGAGATGATATTTGTTGTACCAGTTCTTCATCCCACAGCTGCAAATTTTAAGGATTGATCGATACCAAGAGTAATAATAGCTGTGTTGAACTTGCACATACTATAAGACGAGTTTAAGAATAGGAAGAGTGTGTTAAGTTGTTATAATACCTCTCTTAAGGTTCTTCCTTGTGAAGTTATGTTATGGTTAGTCTTTGGATCTTTTAACCATTCAATGGCTTTGGCGGCTGTTGCGCAACCCATAGCATGAGCCGAGTATGAGTGACCATGAAGCAAGGCTTTAAGCTACAACCAATGAGGAAACAAATTAGATGGCTTCAAGCAGAATCAGAAACGCATGAAGATAGTTTTGATAACAAGGAGCCAACTACTTTTGTTTTACCTTGGAATCTCCAGAAAATGAATCGAATACAGCATCTGTGGCAAGAGTGACAGCCAAAGGAACCATTCCACCAGTCAACAATTTGGCGAAGCAAGCTATGTCCGGTTTGCAGCCGAGAAGTTCAGCAGTAGTCTTGTTAAAATCATATGATCATTTGTTAGCAGAATGCTAAATGGAATGTAGTAACAGAAATCTATCAAAAGATGTTTTATAAAAAACTTTTATCAAAAAATGACATAATTACTACCTCTACTCCAAGACGCCAGAATCCTGTGAACACTTCATCGAAAATTACTGGAATTTTTCTGTTTCGGCACTCATTGACCAGAACTCGTTGGAAAAGCGGATCAACCATGTGCATTCCCCCAGCACCATGAATTACTGCAGAGAAAGGAGTAGTTTGCATCTAGCAATCTAGATAAAGAGACTAAGGAAGCTAAACCTTACTGAATATAAGGAAGTTACATAGGTACATTACTTGAAGTCATACTTACCTGGTTCTATTATCAGTGCTCCAACATGGGCTGATTGCATAACTCCAGAATACTCTTGTAACTGCTCCGATACATAGGCCGAGTAGATTGTTGCAAGAGTTGATTTGTCTCTGCTCTTGTCAAAAATCTCATCTCGGGTGGTAAAGGCTGTAAGAGTTTGGGAATACTAAATCACAAAACTTAAAACAAAACGTATTGGAGGGTTACAGAGAGAGGAAATGATGCTATTTACTTCCATATTCTTCCGAGGAGATTTCAGAAAAACTTTCAGGGAGAGAGATATTCCAGGTTCCATTGGAGAGAAAGACAGTAGGAGGATCCAGAAACAGGCCTCTTCCAGTATACCTAAAATAACCCCAAAATAGAATCAAAGGACAAACTGAGGATAAAGTGACAAAGAATGATTGCTCGAGACATTTTGTATGCATAAGATATGTAATCATGATTCATCACTAAGGAATGATAACTCTATCTAAGCAACACTAAGAACTGGTTGCTATGCAGTTAGATCCCTCCCACATTGGTGCAGGAGATGCAGATGATTCAAGAATACTTAATTTGGTAGATGAATGTTGAAACCAAATTCTACAGAAATGGTCTAGTGGAATCATGACAAACAGTAAAAAATTACCACGGCTGCTGGAGAAAGCCTGTATAAGGTGTTGGTGCTTGTGCTTCCATGGCTCCTAAAGTATCCCCATGGTAAGACCCCCTAAGAGCTAGGACCTAAGATAGAACACACATCAAATTTTCACATTAGAACCTGTAATGCAAATGACAAAACTGCACAAATGAAGATACGGAAACAACGAACTACCAGGAAAAGGCAACATTTGCATCTTAGTAAGCATAAAAATGGACAGCAAATGTTCAATAACAGGTAGAATAAAGTGTCTAAGGATCGTTGAGCATTAGCAAGATGATTGTACCTTAACCACAATATGCTTTTTCTCTTCTGTAGCCTCGCAAAAATCATGATCAACGCAAAACTTACGAAATGCCATCTTCAGGGCTATTTCGATTGCTGTGGATCCATTATCCGAGAAGTATACTCGAGAAGCCCAGTCTGCATGCTTAAACTTATTAGCCATCCTCCAAATGTTTGGAAATATAAACAATGTGACAGAACAATTTTAAAAACCTTTTCCCACTCCATCTAATAAGAGCTCAGCGCATTTCAAGGCAGGTTCATATACATTCTCAGGGAACATAACATGCCCGAACCTAGCAGCAGTGTAACCCATTTCTCTAGCAAGCTCAGCCTGAAACAACCTAAACAAAAGTTCAAAATAAACTTAAGAAGAGTCGTCACAAACAGATATAAGCACTAAATTCATGACATGATAATGCCACGGTATTGATATTTGTCATAAGATTGGGAAATAATGGGCACAGATGACCTGGAAAGTAGGATCTGGCCCCTGTGTCCACCAGCTTGCACAACCATCAAATTGTTGAGTAAGAGAACTGTTACCGGAAGCCTAACAAATGATGACAGAAGAAAGTTCCATTAGTTACATGAAACCACAGAGTTCCTGCCTTCCATGTAACGAGTTTGCTTATGACCATGCTAACCACACAAGACAAAAATGTGGACATGTCAAAATAGATAAGGATTTTCTCATACTAACCTTGTATATTGAAAAGTTTTCACCACACCGAGAATCAATAACTGTCACAGCTTCTTCATTTACAAGTTTATGCTGAGTAAATGGCCACCAGAAAACATCTCTTGCTTGCTTTGCCATGCCATTTAATCTTTCTAACCTCTCCAAATAAGATAATACCATTCTATCTTTCAAAGCTTTAAACACGGCATCAGACTCGACAAACCAATTAATCAGATTATCCGAAGGGTCCTTGGGAATAGGCGGAAGCACCAGTACTGGCACCCTACAAACCAAAAGTGTACAAACAAGAATATGAAAAGTAAAACTACGAGCTTCTAATCGATAACACATGAATTGGTAAAGTCACTGAAATTACTTATTCCTTAGATATGACGTTAACGGAACTTCGTTAACAAGTCCATGATCTTCAAATATAACAGCAGCAACATCATATCCTCGAAGTTTTAAACTCTCGTAAGCTGCAATAGTCCCTGAGATACCACCGAGCCTACCATCTCCAACGAGAACTCCAGGCAATCTAAAAGGCCTAATTTTTCAGGGATACAATAAACAACCATATGTGTAAGAGATAAAATAAAATTCAATCTCCTAACATTTTTACAAGCATGACAAGTTCTTCTCCGGAGTTATAGAATTACCTATAAAGGTCGCATTGAAGAGTTCCCGACGGTCCAGGACTAGCAACACCGCCGGCAGTCTCCACCAAACATAATAAATCCGTTTTCTCACTTTTACCTCCACACTCCATCTCTTCCTTCAAACACTTTTCCATCATCCTTAACACAATGGTATCTTCTACGTTGGCGTTTTCCTTCTCCGCCGCTAAATGCGGAGAGATAGCCGCTTCCCAAGCGTACATCGTTTTGCACAAGAGTTCTGGCGCTCCGATTACGGTCTTTTCTTCCCGGAAATTTAAATCACACATCCCATTCTCGCTGATTTCAACATTTAATCCTATAGATTCTGCTGCGGGGAGTGAAGAACGGAGAACAGAGTTAGAGATTGAAAGAGGGATCCGGCGACGGAGGGAGAGTGAATCGAGCTTCGAGAAGACGAAACGAGAATCGGAATCGGAAGGGAAGCCAGTTTGTATAGGTTTCAAATAGAAGAGTTTTTTCAAATGTACGGCGGAAGAAGAAGGTTGTTGGAGGAGGAAAGAGGAGGCGATTCCGGTAGAGACGAGAGTTTTGCCGAGAGAAGTGTTGGCTGACCAAATTAAGTAGGTAGGGTGGTTGAGAGGTAAATGGAATGAGTGTGGAGGAGTAGAAATAGCGGTGGAGTTGAACCTGGTTTGGTGGCTTAAGTGGCGGAGACGGTGACGGTGGCGGAGGAGAGCGGCGGTTACAGGCAACATGGTTGGTGGGATAGTGAAGTGGCGGAGAAAGGAGCGTTTAAGTAGAAAGAGTCGTTGCGATTTGTTTGGGGGACAAATTTGGTATTTTAAGATTTTTTGTCTCACGGATCCCCTAATTGGCCCGAATGTAGATTAGTGGGCTGAGCCCATTATTTCCAATGCAGTTCTTACATGATTACATTTGAAACAATTATTCAGATTTTTAATATTTTTATAAAATGTAAAAGCAAATAAAGAAAAGATATTTACGTTTCTAATTAACAAACAAAATTATGCTTAAAACGTTGAAGTCTTAAATATTAAGTACTTTGAGATTATTTGAGAAACATACTTACAGTAAGTTGTGAAAGTAAACGAAAATGTAAAGGGCAACAAATAATCAAAGCCTAATTATGTATCATTCAGTTTTTGTATTGCTGCTCTTAAGTATCACCGTTTAGTTTGTGGTGTTTCACATTGAACAATTCTGTTTTTTTTTTTTTTTTTTTTTTTGGTTTTCTTTTGGCACACACAACGAGTACAAAGCGAGATTCGTGTTTGTGTAACTGTGTTTTCTACTTTGCGTTTAAGTATATAAAACGCTAGTTTAAGAAAAAGGTATACAAAATGCTTTCTATAGATCAACAATTATTCAATTATGTATGAAAATATGATCATAATGTTTTATGCATAAAGTAAGCTCGTATCTTGCTTAGAAAGTGTCTTACTTGTCTCTGAAATCTGAATACGTATCAATAGTCTCTTGTACACTAGTAGTCCCTATAAATTTTATGATTCCTTCAAAGGAAATGAAATCAAAGTTTGTTTAAACTTAAGAGTCTATGGTTCTTACAAGACATAGTTTATATATGAACTTGTTTGAATAGAAGTGTATATAAGTGGTGACATATTTAACGTCAAACAAATGTAGTCACATTTTGCTATTTCAAACCCACGGAGCTTACGCGATCAGCTCTGAATTCCACAGTTTCACGCGACACGTAGCATGAGATTACATCTGCGTCACGTGCCACCCAATCATATAGTGACAATTGGCACAGTTTTCAAAGCACTTTCCAAACAATTATGTGTCGGGTTCGAATTCCTTTTCTATTGTTACATCACCACCATCCATCTTTATTTAATCTCATACACATTACCAAGTAATTAAATTATATGTGAAAAGATCATGAAAATGTATAACTTATTGATAGAAAGTGCCTAGAAATATGTGCCTGAGAGAGAAGAGAGAGTGCGATTGGCTGGTCTCATGCTGGTCGCCGAGAATTCTGCTGTCTTTCCCCTTATTTTTTTTCTCCTTTTATTTTTCTGATATCGTCTGAGGCTCTCTTTTGCTTTCCATGCATCTTTCTGATCTGGGGTACAGTGAAACCCCAGATCTATCGTCCACAAATCTATTTTCATCCGCCTCCCTCATTGGTTTGATTGCTCAGACTCCATGTGTAGATCCGGCTCAGGGGGAACATGTGACAGTGGAATCTACCCAACCAAGTGCTCCAATCACCTTCAACTCTGACTCGTCTCCAGTTCCTGAGTCTCAGTTGGCTTCCTCCACTCCTACTTATGTGTCGAGGTTTAAGGCTTCGCTAAGGAATTTGAAGAAGATGTCTGCTCCAACTTTCCTCGAAGATGGTACCCCTGTTGTACAAGCTCCGCCCTCAATGATACTGAAAGCATCTGAGCTGTGGAAGGGATACACTGTTGCTCAATTTCACGGGTTAAGTCCACCTCTGCTTAATATCTACGCTGATTTAAATCCAATTTGGGAGAAATTTAGAAATATCACAATTCGCGCCATGTCTGATACACCTTGCCTTATCCCCATTCCCAAAAAATCAACTAGAGACTGGTTATTGGTAATCGGGAAATTGCTGGTTCTCGGTCTATCCTTGGTCTGTCGATGGACCATTGGAACTCGATGAGTTGAAATCAGTGTCCACTTGGGCTGTTTTTAAAAAGGTACCTCTTTAGTTGTATTTCCTAGATGGAATTAGTGTCATTGCTAGCGGCATTGGTGAGCCACTACACACAGAGAAGTCACGACTTGATCTGGTTAATATTAGTAAAACAAAAGTCAAGGTAGAGATTCTCCTAGATAAACCACTCCCATCTGCAGTTATTGTAAGGGATACTGCAGATAACTCGACAAGGATTGAGGTTTCTTATCCGAGACCACCTCTGAAATGTCTTAAATGTGGCAGGTATGGACATCTCATCAGCAGATGCCTGAAACCTCTAATGAAGACGAAAAGTTCAAAAAGGATATTCCCTCAGGTAGTGTTATGGTCACACATCCAACTGTTACTCTTGGACCGTCCACTTCTACTCAACTAGCTCCCATAAATCTTACCTCTGATCTGACCGCAAAAGAATAGGAAAAGAAGGTATCCTCAGCCGAGGTGGTGCTTTCCAGTGTTGATGGCCTTATTTCTATCAAAGCAAGCCAATCAGTCTCTCTTAGGAGACCCACGACAAAAACTAGGAGGTGTTCCAAATCTTGTTCAACTTGTTCGCTTCCCCCCGAGGTCCCCCTCCGATCAGCAATAGGTATGGTAGTTTAGGTGGGTAACACAAGTGATCTGCACCCAGTTGTCATCCCTCTGACAACTGTCAAGTGCAAAATACCTAGCAAGCGCTCCATTATCAATGTCACCAAAGGGACCAAGAAGACTGCCTTAGAAGGGCGACCAGTTGTGAAACTTTTTCTTCAGGATACTAACCATTCTTGGTCTTAGACTGCACCTACAGGGCAGGGAGTATCTACATCAGTATTTCTTTCTACTATGATTTTAAAGCCGAGATCAATGAAGAAGGTACGACAGAAACTAAGAGAAAAATAGCAGTTCATTTCTTTATTGGCAGTCAAGAAGAGGTCTAGTTTGTTTTTCTCCCAACTTCGGGGTCATCCCTCGAGGAAGGACAAGAACCTCTGAAAGCGGTGCTTTCGCCTTCCCCTTTTGTGTAATTAACTAAGGTCTTTTGTTGGAATTTAAGAGGCTTGAATAATCAGTCTCGTCAGCATTTTTCAAGGAGCGGATTGTTAGAAATAAATCCCTTGTTAGCACTTTTTTGGAAACTCACATAGCGGAGAGCAATGCTAGTACTATTTTGGCCTCAACTGTTCCTGGTTGGAGGATGGATTGCAATTACTCAGAGGCTGAGAATGGCAGAATTTGGATTGTATGGGATCATGCGGTATCAGTCTTTATTTACCGGAAGTCAGCTTAGTTAATTATATGTGGTATTCATGACATTTTGACTCATGTCTTTATTTATGTAGCTTTCATATATGGCGTTAACACTGAGGTATAAAGGAGGAGCCTATGGGAGGAGATTACATCTCTGAACACTGTGACATCACTTAAAGCCTCTATTTAGTTGTTGATTGAGTGCTTCAACCAAATTGTCTCAGCCAATGAACACCACTCTATAATCTCTAATGACTTGTGTGACTTACCCAACAAAAGAGTTTTCTATACCTGGTTAAACCATAGATAAGAGGATCCTATTCTCCGGAAGCTTGACGTGCAGTAGTCAATGATGTCTGGTTCAACATCTTGGTTGCCTTGAAATTTTCTCCGATTTTTGTCAATTAGATCAAACACTGCATCACTTCTCCATGTTTATAGTATTGGCTATAACGGTGAGCTGATTGTTTTTTTTCCAGGGAAGAAAGGCCTTAGGCAAAGAGACCTTATATCCTCCCTACTCTTTATTCTTGCCATGGACATCCTCAGCAAGAGACTTGACCAAGGAGTCTTTTAGAACAGTTTCACCCTTCATTCTCTTTGTGAAGTCCCTCTTGTCACCCACTTGAGTTTTGCAAATGATATCCTAATGCTCATTCCACTTGAGTTTTGATGGATCAGAATGCTCATTCCAGGGTATTTTAAACATATTGGAAAACTTCAAGCTTGCATCAGGCTTGGGGATCAGTAGGGAGAAATCGGCTTTGTTTGTTGATGGGGCGGATTTTTAATTTGCACAACAAATATCGACTAACCTCGGTATAAACCTTGATTTTTCCCCGGTGAGGTATTTGGGAGTTCTACTTACGTCACAGAAACTTAGGAAGCAAGAATATCAGCCTCTTATTGATCGAATTTCCTGACGGTTTTCTTCCTGGACTGTTAGGTATTTGTCCTTTGCGGGTCGCTTACAGCTCCTACAATCAGTTATCTACTATACTATATCTTTATGGGCATCGATCTTCGTGTTACCTAACCAGTGTTTGCTGATGCAGAAACACCTGTGCAATGGCTTTCTATGGAAAACGACCCTACTGCCTCGAGAGGAGTCAACGTTAGCTTGGAATTGGTTTGTTCCCCAAAGCACAGTGGCGGGCTTGGTTTAAGGAGGTTATCGGATTGGAACAAATTTCTGACCCTGAAGTTGATATGGCTAATTTTCAGTGCAGGGGGTCCCCTTTGAATATATTGGAGTATACACAATCTCATTGGTACAACAAATTTCTGGTGCCTCTCTCCCTCATCATTTGATAGTTGGGTTTGGAAGAGCATTTGTAAACTCAGATCGATAGCAAGACCCTTCTTGGTGTGTCAACTAGGCTTTGGTATCACAACGAATTCCTGGCAGGACAACTGGACTACCTTTGGCCCTTTTATTAACATAATAGGACCCCAGTGCCCCATGGTCACAGGTATTGCAATTGATGCAGTCGTCGCTGATGCCATAAGTGATGGGGGAATGATAGCTTTCATCTTCTAGGAGCCGCAGTCCAATTTTATCCCTCTTGCGTGATTCTCTACCCAATGCTCTGGATATAGTTACCTCTGAGGTCGATGGCATGTATCTATGGAAGCCTGACCATACTTCGGCCCGAGATTTCTTTTCATCTTCAGTGACATGGACTACTCTAAATCCTCCTCCACAGAGCGTGGAATGGTACCAATCAGTTTGGTTTAAAGGCAGAATTCCCAAGCACGCTTCGTTACTTAGATGACGGCGAGGGGTAGGCTCTACATGAGGGATAGGCTCATAAGCTAGAATATGTCAGTCCTTTTTTCATGTCTCCTATGTGCTCTGCATGATGAATCCCACCAGCACCTCTTTTTCGATTGCCCCTTCAGTTCTTAGGTGTGGTCTTTCTTCACCATCAGAGCCCATCTTTCACCTCCTACCACTCTGCAAGATGTGTTAAGATGGATGAAAGATCCATTCAGAAACAAGAATATCTCACTCATTCTCAAGCTACTCTTCCAAGCCTCCATTTACTTGATTTGGAAGGAGCGTAATGGAAGATTACACAATGTCTCAAACTCTCCTCCATCAGTTCTCATCAAGGATATTCAACTAATTCTCTAGTGCCGCCTAGACCCGCTGTTACGGGCACAACGGAACCTTCCCTCCACGGTATCTCTCCTTACTACTTGGTTTGGGGTGTTCTAACCCACAAGTATTGGCTGACTTTTGTTCCTTTATTTTCATAGGTTTGTATAGCTTTTATCGTAGTTTTTGCTATAGATCCAGTTTGTTGGGCTTCCTATTAAATTATATGTAAACCACATGCTTTTGTGTAAAATAGAAATTTAAAGTAGAAAAAAGATTTATAACTTCTTCATTTCATTCTTTTCCCATATTCACAAGAGTATATAAGGTTTTGTAATACTTTAGTCTTCTGATAATCAAAACATAAAAATTTTCAAAATCACATCTATTAATATAAAAAAGAATAAAATCGCTCACAAGTTTACCACCTAGTCACCACAACAATTAGTATACTAAAAAGGTAAAAATCATTAAATAAGAACTATGAAAATACTAGCATGTTATTATTATCTAACTACATTTGTAATCCGGTATAATGCAAACTGTAGTTTTCTTTGTTATATTATTCACATAGATAAAATGTTTTTTTAAACGTTTTGATAGATAATTTATTTTGTAATATACGAAACCATACACATAACATGTTAGCTCGTTAAAATTTTATTTATATATCTATAAATTCAACTCTAAACGTGCATTAAATCAAACATTAGAACAAGGGGGATTCAACATCCAAACCTGTGTTTTAAGATGCAATTAATTAAATATACTATTTTCACAATCTAATAGTACTAATTACTACTCCATAATTATTTATAGAGTAATAGAGATTTAATTAAATGCGCGTGAAGAACACGCGCGATGGCGGTGGGCACAAGGAATCTGCGGACGAGGAAGAAGCATATGCCCAAATATCAGTATGCCATGTCCTTGGAAATACAAAATCTTAAATAATAATAAAAAAGGAAAAAAAGTTCATTCATTAAATAAAAAGCGAGAAAGCGCCACGTGGATCGCTACCTGGCGGTACAGAAGCATCGCATCTTCTAGTTCTAGCCCAAAAAAAAAGAAAAAAAAAAATTCCCAGAAACACATACGCACAAATAAAAGATCATATTTTTATTTTTTATTATTCTTTCCATCATCAAATCAAACCAAGAAAACCTCTGTCGTCGCCGTTCTTTCTCAATTACAGTTCTTCATTTCTAATCTAATCGAAATCTCTCTTCTTTCACACGAATTCCCAGTCTTTAATCTTCTCTGGGTTTCTCTTTAATCCACAAAATTTCCCGATTCCAATTTCATCTGAGGCCATTCAAACCCGAGAAAGATCAGAGTGAGAGCGTGATTTTCTAAATTACGCATTTTTAAATCGAAGGTTTCTGAAAATTCGTGTTCTTTTCTCCGAGATTTTAGGTAATTTGGGTTTCTTCTTATGATGATCTTTGAGTTTGGGTTATCGAATTATTTGAAATTGATTTGATGCATGTCTGTGTTTTTTTTTTGTTTCTTTTCCAGATAAGCGCTGATGCTTTGTGAAGATTCATCCGTAACCTTGTAAATGGAGAATCATTTCAACTGTTATTGTCAGCGAACAACTGCAAAGTTCTATTGTCATCGTGGTTTGGAGATTTTATACGAAACCGAGAAATCTAATAAGAACGTATCTGCGGATTTGAATTCTCATCTGCAATAAGAGAGCTGGTGGATAATAATTATTATAATCAGATTGGGAAGGAGGAGTTTTTGCTATGGATTCAGGTTCTGTGAACTCATCTTCTGTTACTAGTCCAGTTTCGAGTTTGAATGATGAGCCACATCGTGTTAAATTCTTGTGTAGCTTCTTAGGTAGTATATTGCCTCGTCCTCAAGATGGGAAATTAAGGTATGTAGGAGGAGAGACGAGGATTGTGAGTGTGAATAGAGATATTAGGTATGAGGAGTTGATGAGTAAGATGAGAGAGCTTTATGATGGTGCATCGGTGTTGAAATATCAGCAGCCTGATGAGGATCTTGATGCTTTGGTCTCTGTGGTGAATGATGATGATGTGACAAATATGATGGAGGAATATGATAAGTTAGGTTCAGGAGATGGGTTTACTAGGCTTAGGATCTTTTTGTTTTCGTCTCTTGAGCATGATGGTTCTTCGCATTATGTGGATCGTGATGATCAGAGGGAATCTGAGAGGAGATATGTTGATGCCCTTAATAATTTGATTGAAGGGACGGATTTTAGGAAGATGCAGCAGCATCCTGATTCGCCTCGTTTCAATCTGGTTGATGATTTTTCGATGGTGGAACCGATGTTGAATCAGCTGAGCATTGAGACTGGCGGTGGTAGCCAGAGAGGCAATGAGATACCTGTGTATAGTAATCTTCACCAGCTCAGGATTCCTCGTGTGGGTTCAGGGCAGATGCTTGCACCGAGGTACGGTGAAGTAGAAGGTACATGGAGTCCTTACTATTCTCCTCGGCACCATGGACATCATGATCCCAGAAATTTTCAGGAATTTCCATCTTCGCCTTCTTCGGCTCGTTATCGAATGCCATATGGGGAAATTCCTGATAAGGGGTTTGATAGAATGCCTGAAGAGTATTTGAGGCCGTCGCAAGCAAGTCATCATCCTTTATATGAGCACCAGGCACAAGTTCCTGACAATGTGGTGTGGGTCCCAGCTGGAGCAATGCCACCTGAGAGTAAAGGAGGTTTTCCTGGGAATGTTCTTCATGGTGGTCCAGGTGGCTATGAAGGTGGTAACGCATGCGAGAACTGCCGTGGAACGTATAATAGGAACCATCAGCTTTTGGAGCAGCCCAATATAGGCAATAATGGATTTCCACAGGTTCCATCTGCTCATTGTGCACAATGTCCACCAACCAGGGAAAGTTTCCTGCTTAACACAGACCCAAAGCCTACTCATCACGGAGCTTATCCAAATGAGACTTTCGGACATGAAAGAGGATGGATGGTTCAACAACAGGTGAATCCTAATCCTCCAAGGATTGAGGAAGGGCGGCCACATATTTCTAATGTTGGAAGACCAAATGATCATTACACTTACGATGGTCCTGGGATGAATTATCCTCTTGGTCACCGAGCTGGATTTGAAATTTCCAATGAGGGGTTTCATGATAAACCTCTTGGTGGCATTCCCCTGAATTCGGCCAACCCTGCTGCCGAGGAACGTGGGTTTCATTATGGGAATAATCTCTATCCTCCAGGACCTGAAAGTATCCACTCAGCAGGTCATAGCCATATGCACCCACAACAAAATATTTGGCAGAACGCTTCAAATCCTATAGCTGGCCCTCCAGGCTTGCCCATGCAAATCAACGGCGCAGTCAATCAGACTGTTGTCAGGAATCCTTTAGAAAATGCTCCTAGGTATTCTATCGGAGTGGAGAATCAAAGTGTTTTGATTGGTTCCCCACATAAGATTTCAGGCTTTGATGGAATGTCCTCCCCTGGCCAGCCTTACTACCCTAATCCTCATTACCAAGATAGAGCCTTCCCTTTAGACCCAAATTGGGTGCCATCTGAGAACCCGACTGTACAAAACGAATATCTGCAGATGCGTGAGCCTTTGTCTGGGCCATTGTTACAGACAAACCTCAATGCCGCACCAATTATGCAGAAACTAGATTGTGTTGAAGTTGTGAGGCCAGTGGAAAACAAGTTTTCTCAGGGAGGTGAACAATTTAACAATGTTGATACTAGTGTTTCAGATGGTGTTCCTTACCTAGATAAGCCTCAACCCTTAGCTGAAGGAAAGAACGATATGGGGAAATTAGTAGAAGTTAATCCTTCTGCTGCTGCTCCTGAAGGGGCAGAGCTATCAGTTGAGCGTTTGAGTTTCTTACCTGAGTTAATTGAATCTGTGAAGAAGGCGGCACTTGAAGGAGCTGCTGAGGTCAAAGCTCATCCCGAAGAAGCCAACGATCATGTGAGGCCAGAGTTGCTGGAAAACGAATCAGAGCATATGGTGAGTATTATGAAGTGTCAATCTGTTATGAGGGCCTTAGGATGTGTTCATTTCTTCTGTTTTTCATTCTACAGCAACTTTTTTTTCTTTTCAGAATGCTCCAGCCGAACCTGAGATGGATTCTGATAGTGATAACCCAAACAATTTCAAGATTGAACCAACCAAAGCTGAGGCTGAAGCTCTATCTAGGGGACTACAGGTTTTGTATACTTTGCTTTATTCTTAAACCCACCTTATAGAATTCTGAAACTGAACAAAATTTCTGATGGATCTTTTAACTACCCATTTTTAGTCCTTTTGACTTTGGTTTTCATCTTCTTCATTTAGAATATAAGAAATGATGATCTGGAGGAGATCCGAGAGTTAGGTTCTGGAACATATGGATCTGTTTACCATGGAAAATGGAAGGGATCAGATGTTGCAATAAAGAGAATAAAAGCTAGTTGCTTTGCAGGCAAACCTTCTGAAAGGGAACGTTTGGTAAAATTTAATCCCTTTATTATCAATTGACTTTAACACAGTCATCAACGTTAATTTTAATATCATCAGTATCCTTACTATTTTTTTTGCTGTTGCAGATTGAAGATTTTTGGAAAGAAGCCCTGTTATTGAGCTCATTGCATCACCCAAACGTTGTGTCATTCTATGGGATAGTTCGTGATGGCCCTGATGGTTCTCTAGCTACTGTTGCTGAGTTCATGGTTAACGGATCTTTGAAACAGTTTCTGCAGAAGAAGGACAGGTAAAAAAAGATTCACATACATTATATACTATTTTCCTGGAGGTCTCAAATATCTGACATCACATTGGTTGACTCCTCTAGAACTATTGATCGTCGCAAAAGACTCATCATAGCCATGGATACTGCATTTGGGATGGAGTATTTGCATGGAAAGAACATAGTACATTTCGATTTGAAGTGCGAGAATCTTCTTGTGAACATGAGAGATCCTCAGCGTCCTATATGCAAGGTTACGTTTTTGCTCACCTGATCTCCCCATATAGTGAGGACTAAGCTTGTATATTTCTAACAATATTTTTCTCTTTGTTTTCAGATTGGTGATTTGGGTTTATCTAAGGTGAGACATAAGACTTTAGTGTCAGGAGGTGTTCGTGGGACTTTGCCATGGATGGCACCTGAGCTCTTGAGTGGCAAAAGCAACATGGTCTCTGAAAAGGTAATCAATTTTTACTGTCTTTTTCAATCTTTCAATTGCATCAAGTTGCGCAATTACTAACCAAGTCTGTTGTTTTCTTCCGAGTAGATCGATGTTTACTCATTTGGGATTGTGATGTGGGAATTGCTCACTGGTGAAGAACCTTACGCAGAAATGCATTGTGCTTCCATAATTGGTAACAAAACTACAACTTTCTTGCTTATCTTTATATACTTGTGAATGATTGATACGTTTTATGAGATTAAGATAAAGAGATTGGTATGTTTTTGATCACAGGAGGTATAGTGAATAACACATTGCGTCCGAAGATCCCGCAGTGGTGTGATCCAGAATGGAAGGGATTGATGGAAAGTTGCTGGGCCTCAGAGCCCACAGAGAGACCATCCTTTGCTGATATATCACAGAAGCTCAGGACTATGGCTGCTGCTATGAATTTGAAATAAATATATTTATTAATAAACTCAAAAAAAGAAGAAGAAGAAAAAGAATAAAGATGATGACGATGAAGAAAGAAGATGGTGCATGATGGTTCTTGAAGATAAAAGGCTTCTATTTACTTGTGTTTTTATTAAAGTATAGTTAGCCTATTTTTGGTTACCACTTGGTTTTGCGATGGGAACGCGAAAACTAGCGTTTTGTGGGAGAAAAAGAAAATGGTGTTTTATGGGTATATAGTTTTTATGTTTGAATTTAGAGGATTTTGGTTTGGACACTTTTGATCAAGCAATGTATTTGGTTGCACTTTATGATCATTGTGGTCTCTCTCTGGTTCATTTTTTGTTTTTCTTTTTTTGGGTATTATTTTGGTGTAGATAACATTTGTGGTTGAAGAAGGGTATAATTAGATTATTCTTCTTCTTTTTTTTTATGTTCAGAAGACTTTCGTTTTCTTATATCTTTCAGTTTATTTCTTTTACGTTATTTAAAATTTACATTGCACGGATATGAACAATTCTTAAACTAAAGACTCCTACTATCTTGAAATTTCTTGCGTTAAAGTGTGTTGTATCCTTCGTGCCAATTAATAAACAAAACTTTGTAGCCAAAGAAGCTCCCCAAAACGTCGTCGTCTAGTCCAAAAAATCCCGAGATTCGAACAAACCCAACTCACACAATTAGACCAAGAAATTAGAGTTAATAGAGAGATGAGGTTAGGTAATGGATTAAGGGGTCCAAAGACAAACACTTGAGAGATGGCAACAAAATGTGACAGGACTGCAATCCTCTCTATCTCTGTCTACATAGTTAGTACTTATTAGGTTTGACTTTTTATAATGTTTTGTTTGATTCTTATTTAACAATTAATGTAAACTAATTATAATAATATAAGATTATATTCTTCTCAAAATGAGCAAAAAAAGTCAGCCCCTTGAAAGTACAAAAGATCATCTAAATTTCTTGTCATTTAAAAACTCAGTAAGTGAAGTAGGAGAAGAATTAAAGCATGACATTAGCAACTCCGATGTCGTATCTTCCTTGTTCTCAGAACATCCTTCTAACCAATTACCAATTTAATTTGTTATAAGAAAAATTATACAAAATGTTGTGTGTATCATTGGATCCATGGACTTAATAATTATAAAAAAAAATTGGATCCGTTAATCTTCAAAATGAATATTAGATTTATCATGATGTTTTAATTGGTCTGCATACGAAAACATCAAAGTTTTAGTTGCCTAAAATAATAATTACTACTTTTATTAGAATATATGAAGTAATAAAAAAATTGTTAGAGAAAACTTTACAAGCTAATTTTTTTTGTTTCCTTTTGTTATAAGCCTATAACTACCGTTTTAGAATTTTTTTTTCACGTGTATATTAAAGACTAAATTGAAATATTTAATATATGCTGTTAATTACTCTCTCTTTTTTTCATTTCCAGTACACTATATATTCGCTATTTGATTAGCATAGTAAAAAGCTATAAGGCTATAACAAAACGATAAAATTTAAAATATAAGCCTTTATCACAAAAAAAAATATATATATATATATAAACGAAAACTCAAGATAATATGTAATAGAAATAATGTAGTAACTATGAAAACCAAAACAAATCCGACGGAGAACTTAATTTGGAATTCACTCTAGCATAAAGCTTTAAAGTTTGAGTTCTTCCTGTTTCTTTTTACTTTGTAAGGTCAATCCAGTTTTGATCGAAACACATTGTATATTATACATCTTTTATTCAATCGAAAACCAATTAACAAAAAACAATTTAGCTGTAGTTTTGTTAAAGACTAAACACGTACCAATAGTTGATGCATGTATACCATCTAACACTGACGCAAGTTAAATTAAATTTGTAGTATGTATAAGCTTGAGTACATACATTACATAATTTACATATAATTAATGGTTGAATTTTGATAAAAAGGTCGTATTAGTTTTAAGTGTATATATATAAGTGGTTTGATTTTGTTTAATTATGCCCTCTTAAGTCCTTAAGTCTTCATGCAACACCTAACACGCGCTAATGATTTTTCCTTCATATTGTCAAACTCACACGTACACACCCACACGTTGTATTAATATTTTATTTTCCCATAAATAAAAATTATTTGAACCACTATTTTTTAATTTCAAATATAATTCCATAAGCTGTCTGTGTGTAATATATAACAATCATTTACCTCCTCATTGCAAAGGAAATTGCGTACGGTAGTGTGTTAGTCAACCAAAGTGACGTGATGATGAGTGACAATTTTCCTTGGATTAGTTTTTTGTTGGTAAAAAGAAAACATTCTTTATAATATAAAAATTGGCAAACTCAATCTTATCTTGAATTTGCTAAGAAAAAAAATAACAATATAAATATTTTTCTAATCAAATCTCAAATTCATTAACTTTAATTTTGTTAAGAATTTACAATTCTTCATATTAACTTGGCGAGTATGTCTCCAATTTGTGATGATTGCAGTAGCTAGTAAGAATCTAGGTTGTTGTCCAATAAAAAACATATATATAACTGGTATGCATGTTAATTCCAGTATTTTAGGCCATTAGCGATGGTTTTGTAGCAAATATAAGGGATATAATATCTAAAGATTAGCTGGGAAATTTAATCAATCAACATTTATTAATTCATTTAATTTTAAAAAGCTAGTATGCTCTATCAAAGCTTATCCTCTCATGACATAAAAAAACATATCACACACAATTAAAACTCATTTTATATGTGTATACTAGATATACAATATACATATATTTAACCACTAACCAGCTCGATTATAATGTCTTTAAGATTAGGATTTGTCAAATGCATTGATTCTAGTTTTTTGAAAAAGGACAACAGGAAACATTTGAGTTGCTTTTATTTCTGAATTTCCTGGTGTCTCCAATCTTTTATTATATTATACACAATATATTTTATTATAATGTAGGGATATTAAATTTAGACAGAATATTAGTTGCTCCTTTTTGATTTTTTGATGGTTTCCTCTTGTTATTTTGTTGCCTAGTTGTGGTTCCTTATCTCACTTGATTATTTAACTAGCTAACTAAAATCTTGTGATTAAAATATGTGAAAATATGCATTAAAGTTTTTTTTTAAAACATCTTTGTGATAAATGAAGGTCAATTAGTTTAAGTTGTCTGGTTGTTCACTTCAATTATTGTATTTAAGCTTCTCTTTTGTTATTAAAATACAGTCTTCCCACCAATCAATTTAATTTCCACAATTACATGTCATCGAAACTGATATTTTTTTAAGAAAAAGAAAAGTAAAATGAAAAAACTCGTACATATAAGGTTTTAATTAAAAAAAAAACAAATTAATTTGATATGCGGAATCGGCAAATCCTATAAAAACTATTCAAGATAAATAAACATCTTGTCGTCCGATCCGATCAAATAAATCCTTATACCATGCACCATTAGTTATTATTGATACAAACTTACTATAAAACTTAACTCTTGCAGGGTTGGAAAAGCCATAGTAATTTTTCTTAACTAATCATTATTGACCTGACGACATGTTTAACAATGTAACTGACAAATCTGTCAATTCTACGTTAATTTGCCAAATGCGAAAAGATGAATGACTTTTTGTTAGTTTGCTATTAGCAAACAAGAAAAAATGGTACTTGAAAAAGTTTAGATGAGAAAAACTTTAATGTGTAATTTAGTTGTTACTACTTTTAGAACTATACCGTTGGTATATATAGGTATACTATAATAAGTTTAAATGTTTTTGTATAACTCATGCATATATTCTCTTCGAAGTTGAAAATGCACTCATTGCGCGTATACTATATATATTGTCAATATTTATGTATAAGACTATAAGCTATAAGAGACTATAAGTCAAAGAACAAGAGTTTCTAGAATAACAATGAGAGACGAATAAAAACGGCCTAGACATGGAAATTGATGCTTACTTTGAGATAAAGTCAAACTTATTTTGCAAGGAGTCATAACCGTATATCTATGGTCTTCTCGATATCGACGTTTTTCCTTACGGCACACGCATTTTCATATATGTGTATATATATATATCATCGGTTAATTTCTTAGAAGCTTCTTCGACTGAGTTTTAGAACAAAGTTATTATTTTTTGTGTTTTCGACTATTTACTATGGCCATATATGTTTTGATTGGTATTTAAAAAAAATCTATACCAGATTTGTAAAAACTGAAAATCATATATAAATAGAATAGTAAAACCATTAAACAACACCGCGTTAATTAACTTAGAGAATCTATACCTCTTAGAAAAAACGAATCCACAGACACATATTTTTCATTATCGCCGCGGTTCAATAAATAGCATTGTCTAAGATATTTTTTGTTTAGTTAAGTTTTTGAGTCAAGTAATGATAGCTCAGTGTTTATCATTTTGTTAACAGAAAGTAATAATCTTTATTGTTTGGATCTTTTTCTTTGGGCATTATACATATTTATGCAAGTCCGAAAAATCACTTGGTTTTTACCCCAAAGTTCTGTCAAAAGAAAGTGAAGAATTAATTTCAAAAAACAAAAGTCAAGAATTTTGTATACCTTTTTTAGAAGAAATTCACTTATCCCATTTTTCAACCATCTTTTTATAAACTTAAGCAAATGATCCGAAATTTAACTAGTACATCAGAAATTAAAATAACTAATGATATTTGCTTGGCTATAGAGGGGAACATTTCAACCCAAGTCACGACAAATCAAGATGATGGTTGCTCTTCTCTCTTTAATTTGACCTATATTAATTAAATATACATAAAGTTATAATGCGATTGGACAAATTTTTCACGCAAGTGTTTCTTTACGTTAATGATTATTAAAACTGAGACAACTTTTTACATTTTTAAAATAAATAATATAACTAAAAAATTAGAAAACTAATCCAAAAAGCAGGAAAGCAAAAACCCTAGTTAAAAAAAAATATACAACTAATTAGGGTTGAAGTTGAATCATGAAAAATAAATTAAAACGCGGAGAAGACTTCATATAATTTTTTTTTTAATATATACTTTTTTCAGTTATAATAATCGCCAATTAACATCCTCCTTTTCTCGTCTTTATAAATCATCTCTTCTCAGCATTATATCATTTCATCATCATCAAACATATTAACACTTGGAAGAAGAACAACAACAACAATAACAAGAAGAAGATCAAGAAAACACAAAAGATTTTTCAGAAAATGGGAAGAGCTCCATGCTGCGACAAGGCAAACGTGAAGAAAGGGCCATGGTCACCGGAAGAAGATGTGAAGCTCAAGGATTACATCGACAAATATGGCACTGGTGGCAATTGGATCGCACTACCTCAGAAGATTGGTAGTTAATTAATAATATTATACTGTAGTTTAAACTCTAATCATACAACTAATTGTTTTTTATTTTAATTTTACTATGTTATCAACCAAAACTTATAATTTTCAGCTTCTTTCAACAATTTCATATCGTAGATTTAAAGTTTCATGTTACCCCTTGTCTAGATTTTTTTTATTTAGATTCGTTACCTCAAGTTGTGTTCTGATTTTGAATTTTTGTGTAAATAATAGGCTTGAAGAGATGTGGCAAGAGTTGCAGATTGAGGTGGCTTAATTACTTAAGACCAAACATCAAACATGGTGGATTTTCTGAGGAAGAAGATAGTATCATTTTGAGTCTCTACATTAGTATTGGAAGCAGGTTAGTGATTTATCAATATCTATTATCTAGTAAATTAAACACCCCTCTTAATTAATTAATATAAAAATATTTTCTTGTTCTGAATCAGATGTAAAATCTGTTGAAATTCAACATAAGATTCTTGTCTTTTTACCTTTTGTCTATGAATCTTATGCTGAAACACATGCTAGCCCATTTCAAAAGCTATGGTATAGCTCATAAAATTTAGGGTTGAAATTGTCTCTTTCTTCTTGTTTTGGTGTTTTTGTAAGAACCTTTAAAATTTTACCTCTATGAAACATGAACTTAACTAGTGATTCTAAGTACATGTTTATTCTAATAATTTTTCTTAATAATTGTAAACTTAATGTGATATATGCAGGTGGTCTATAATTGCAGCTCAGCTTCCTGGAAGAACTGACAATGATATCAAGAATTATTGGAACACAAAATTGAAGAAGAAACTTCTTGGAAGACAGAAACAAATGAATCGTCAAGACTCCATAACCGACTCTACTGAAAAAAATATCAGCAACAACAACAACAAGAGTCCACAGAATCTGAGCAATTCGGCGCTGGAGAGGCTCCAGCTTCACATGCAGCTTCAGAATCTACAGAGCCCTTTCTCTAGTTTCTACAACAATCCAATCTTGTGGCCCAAGCTTCATCCATTGCTGCAGAGTACTACAACTACTCCTGATCAAAACCCTAAGCTTGCATCTCAAGAAAGCTTCCATCCTCTAGGAGTTAACGTTGATCATCATAACAACAACAATATCAAGCTAGCTGAGATCAACAATGGAGTGATCTCTCCTCTCTATTCAGAGAACGTAGAGCAATCCCTAAACCCATCTCACGAATTCCAACCTAATTTCGGTTTTTCGCAGGACCTTCGATTAGTAAATCATAACAATATGGACCTAATGAACAGAGGTGGTTCTAAAGAATTGTTTCAAGTGGGAAACGAGTTTGAGCTAACGAACGGTTCGAGTTGGTGGTCAGAGGAAGTGGAGCTAGAGAGGAAAACGACGTCGTCGAGTTCTTGGGGATCAGCTTCGGTTCTTGATCAGACGACTGAAGGAATGGTTATGCTTCAAGATTACGCTCAGATGAGCTACCACAGTGTGTAATAATTTTATATCATGCATACAGAAATATATATATATATATATATGTGTAACTATAGGGATGGATTATTGATGTGAATTTATATTATTACGAGTCATAAGCTTATAGCATGTTGAGAGGTGAAAGAGGGATTTTCATAATTTTCTTTTAAATGTAACGAGTTGTGGATAATAATAATGTAAATCGTTAATTCTACTTGCTTCTCTTTATATTATGGAAAGAGATTTCTACTATGAAACAATTACATGGATTTTATAAATAAATTCTGACCCATTAGAGTGAAATATTGACATCTTAGTACTCTTTAACCAAAAAAAAATAAAAAAGTTTCACATCTAACTGAGTTTTTTTCCCCCATCTAACAGAGTTTTTAACTTTTTACTGATCAGTCTTTGATAATTTTTGTAATCTAATAGCTTTATTAGTAACGGTATCATTGTCCAAATTTAATCCAATTTCAGTTTTTCAAAATTCCAAAGTCTGAGTTGTTAAAGAAAAGGAAAAATATATATGCTTGGGTCCACTTTTTTTGCCAGAAAATCATGGATTAGTTACGATTTACGAATTTGACCCAGCAAAAAAATGGGCCCGACTGTATTCATTTAAAAGGCCCAAATAAAGATGCGACTCGTGGTTGATAGTGACGTGGGATGACAAGGAAGCAGAGTTAAACTAAAGATATATTTAATTCCCTCAACTAGAAAGTAAAATACTTTTGTACATTTGACCAAAACGTAGTTTTTCTATATAATAAAAGCCATAGGAGTAATAAATTTATGTGATCATAAAATTATGTAAATAAAATCATTAGATTACAAGTCCTTTTAATAGGGAACATTTTTAGGCCGGCTATCTTTTTATATTCAATAATCTCGCATCTATTATCTGTTAATTGCTAATTTATATATTCTGATTTATGTAAAAACAACATAACGAGATTGATCAATTCAAACCGCAATAAGAAAAAGAAAAACATGGACGATCGCCTTTTCCTTGTGCCACTTGATATTAAGAAATGAATTAATATTTCGTTCATGCCATTGATCAACACATTATTTACATTGTTAAGATTTCAATTTAATTTTTTCACACCTTTGTTATCATATAAAGACTAACGAATAAATTTTTATTTCAATTGATAGTTGTCGTAGTTCTTTATATTCTCTCCGTTTAATAATATAAAATATTTTAGAGGGTTTTTTGTGTTTTAAAATATAAGGTATTTTTATATTTTTATGTAACTTTTTATTTTATTGAGTATTGTGTGAACAATAGTAATCTGAAATTTTTTTTATTAGCTAAAATTTTTTTGTTTAGATATTAAATAAAAAAATTTATTTAGAACAAAAATAATTTTTTTATATGTTTGTTTTTACCCAAATCACCTTATATTATGAAACAATAGAATATTAAACAAGGGGAAAAAAGAGAGAATTCTAAAATATGAAGAGGGTAGAGCTTTTGTCTATTTATTTCAAAGCCACATCAGTTAATAACTTCACATATATAAAGACAAAGACAAAGTATATTAAACCCCCTAATGATCAATTACCTAACCATAAAATCAATTCACCAAAGCAAAACATAAAAGAGTGCTAAACATAATCGAACATGTACACCACATCGTAGTTGACAAGAGTTCCAAAGATAATATTTAATTCATGAAATCATAACTTATAAATAGTCACTTACCAAAGTCATTTCTCTTCACCACACAAAACCATAGTCACACCACAAAGATGGCGACCACTTCATCGATGACCCAAGTCATTGTCTTAGCAATTTCACTTCTTCTGGTCGCCGTCCATGCAGACTATTACCGTCAAAGACCACCGGTCACACCTAGCCCATACATCCCTCATCCACGGCTCCCACTTCCGACCCCAAGCCCCAAGCCTGTTTATCATCCTCCTACTACCCCAAGATATCCCGCGGGATCATTCCCTAGACTATTCATTGACCCGCATAACGCTGTCCGGTCCAGTCTAGGTATGTTTTTTTTTTGAAGTTAGAAATCTCAATTTTCTCATTATTACTATCTTTCATATATATATATATATATGTTTATTATATATTCCATATCTATAATAAATTGTGAAATGAACAAATATATAAAGTTTTTAGATTAATCCATTCACTGTCAATTAATTTTGAGGTAGAAAGGCCATAAAACTTAGTGCTGTAAATTTTGTAATACAAAAGTCTCTTAATTTTAGGATGTTCCGTTCCATCATATGAACTATATAAACAAACAAAAAACTTATTAGTAAGAAATTTCAAGATTTACATTAATGTTCATTATACGACTAAAACTAAAAAAAATCTATAGGTTTTGCATAACTTTTATTGATTTGGTGAAATGAATATTATTTTCCTATATCGATCAGGTTTGCCTCCTTTGGTGTGGGATGGTCGCCTAGCAAACTACGCGACATGGTGGGCGAACCAGAGACGTTATGACTGCTCATTGACCCACTCGACGGGACCATACGGTGAGAACTTGTTCTGGGGAAGTGGCTCGGACTGGAAACCAGGTTTCGCGGTGCAGTCATGGATCGTTGAAGGTAAGACATACAACCACGACACCAACTCATGTGACGGAAGTGGAATGTGTGGTCACTACACTCAGATCGTGTGGCGTGACACAAAGCGCCTCGGTTGCGCAAGTGTGGTCTGTGAGAATGGTGCTGGAGTTTTCATTACTTGTAACTACGATCCTCCGGGTAATTACGTTGGCGAGAAGCCTTACTAAAAGAAAACATTGAAAACAATGTTTTCTTAATTTCTTTATATTTTTCGTTTTCAATATTTTCGTGAAAGTAAGATTTCCGACAGATGTTATTTGTATGGATCATTGTTATGTTGTTGTTGTTGTTGATGTTCTAATGTCCTAAAGGTCATGTCCTCAAAATTTTGTTGAGTGGCCTTCTTTTTATGTAAGCATCGTAAAAGAATGAGCAAGTGAGTTTTTTATACTTCATTGTTTTTGGACTTTGTTATTTAAATTCAACAAAATAATAATAATAATAACAATAATAATAATAATAATAATAATAATAATAATAATAATAATAATAATAATAATAATAATAATAATAATAATAATAATAATAATAATAATAATAATAATAATAATAATAATAATAATAATAATAATAATAATAATAATAATAATAATAATAATAATAATAATAATAATAATAATAATAATAATAATAATAATACTAATACTAATACTAATAATAATAATAATAATAATAATAATAATAATAATAATAATAATAATAATAATAATAATAATAATAATAATAATAATAATAATAATAATAATAATAATAATAATAATAATAATAATAATAATAATAATAGAAGCTTATGAAATATGAATCAATGGTTCATCTTCTTTTGCTATGATCATTAAAAGTAATTTTATTTCTTTGGAATTATCAAGACATGAAGTTTCAAAAAAAAAAAACAAAATATTATCAAGACATGAATTAATCTATTCTTCTCTTTGATGTCTTCTTGTTTATTGCAACCTGAATCTGCAAAAAAATATGTTTCATCCTCTGTCACATCATTTTACTTGAGAATCTATGGCTCTCTTAGCTTACTTCCGCGGTAAGCAAGCTTGATAAGCTCTGGCAAAACTGTCAAGTTACAAAAACCATCTCAAATCATCAGATGACTCTACAAAGATCATTTTTTCATATTTCTTGAATGAGTTTTAGTGACTTATTTTAGTTTACCTCCATGTATAGTCTTAACTCGCCTGCGGATTTTGATATTTCTATTACACAATTGGTTGGAGTCACTTCGATCACCTCTGCTGATAATAAGTCATAAGAAGATCTTGATCTTAACTCTTTTGGTTGAATTTTAACCTGGTGATTAAACAACAACAACAATATGCATTTATGAGATATTTCATAACTAGACTTGATGATGTTCTGTATAAGAATCTGCATTAGCACCTTGAAGTGCTTTATTCTTTCAACTGATAAACTAACATCAGTTGCTGCAGCTTCAATCTTCTTGATTGTTTCTTGTGCTGTGTTCTTCGATCCAATTCTTGTTTTATATCTCTTATCATCCTACAGAGATCAAAGGGCAAGCTTCAAACTTTAGTATCTCTTCATTATATGAATTTTAAAGATTTATACCACCAAAAAGTTTTACCTGTTCTTCAAAAAGACCTGACAAATCTAGATCACTAGACATTGCTATTATCTGAAAAGCATTTATGAAATTTGAAGACGCGGTTGCTGCATTTCTCTCCGTGGCATTTTCCTGCAAGATCCAATTTCAGATTATTTATAACTTTGACTCAAAAGCTATTAACGTTTTCAGACATCTAATGAAATTAACCAATTCTTGCCTTGATTGAGTCTGAAACTTGATGATAAGCTGGTGCATAACCTATCTTGAACCAAGAATCTTGTATGATTATCTCAGCTAGTGTCATACGCTACAACCAAAGCATTATTACTCAATTTGGTATACAAAGATTGACAATGATGAATGTATATACATATGAAGATTCTCTCTTGTTGTATATACCATTTGAGGATTTGGATCAAGAATGTTAAAGATTAGTCTCTTTTGTTCTCCAGTGAATGCAGGTGGGAAAGTGTAATCTGCTCTGAGTATCTTCTTATACAAAACCGCAAGCGTATGATCATCGAACGGCGGATAACCAGCAAGCAATTCAAATAGAATCACTCCACAAGACCATACATCGACTGCTGCTCCTGAGTAGCCTTTGTTCATAATCAACTGTTTTCATTAACAAAATTCAGTTTCTACAGATTCAAAGATTTTGAAAACATTATGAGAAGTAACTATTGTTAAAGTTACCTCTGGTGCTATGTAACATGGAGACCCACAAGCTGTAGAGAGCATATCCCCTGACTGTAAATTACATAAATAAACCAAAACCTTATTAGGATTTTATTGTAACAACATACAAATATTTGGTTTTATAAGATCAGAATTAGAAAGTGTTACTTTAGGAACAGCACTTAGTCCAAAGTCAGAGACTTTGAGATTACCCTTTGAATCTAATAGTAAGTTTTGTGGCTGCAAAAACCAAAAATCAAATTATATTTATATACACAAAAGCAATCAGATTATACATAGAAAAAAAGGGTTTTGTTTATTCTGTAACCTTAAGATCTCTGTGATAAACTCCTCTGTTATGACAATAATCAACAGCATCAATCAATTGTTGGAAAAGTTTTCTAGCATCTGATTCTTTCATCTTCTGTCTTCCAAGTCTGTCTGAAAGCTGACCACCTGAAACATATTCCATAACAATACAGATCTTTGTCTTGGTCCCAATCACCTGATCAAATTTTTAAATCTCACTCTCAGAATCAAAGAACAAAGAAAACTTTAACTTAAAGGAGACATAAGAAGAAGAAGAAGAAAGACACAAAACCTCGTGTATCTGTACGATGTTGGGATGGTTAAGAAGCTTCATGGTTCTTATCTCTCTCTTGACTTGAGACTCTAAACCCTTTTGAAGAACCAAAGCCTTGTCTATGATTTTGACAGCTACATAAGTACCATTGGTAGTATCGTAACCAAGTTTCACTTTTGCAAAATTCCCTTCTCCGATTGTTCTACCTATCTCATATTTCCCAATCTTCTTCGTCCCAAACAAACCCATCTCAGAGACAGAGAGAAAGAGAAAGAGAGAAAGAAGAAGAAGAAGAAGTCTATTGTTTTGTTGTTAATGAATCTTGAAAGGTCGAATTATGTTTTGAAAGGGGAACTCAACTAATAAGAGTTTGATTTTTTAGTAGGATCAAGAATTTGACTTTTTAGTTTTTAGATGATATTGACCGTTTTGAAACTAAATCAAAGATATTATTAGTTAATTATTGGTGTGTTGTTTTTGACCGATTGGTTTGTGAGTGAGTGAGTGACTCGTAGGTCGTTGAGTCTCGTTGGTGAAAATGTGTCATCATCAATCCTCTTAGCTAACTCTTCTCAACAAACTGATTTATAATTGATTAAATAACGTTTTTGTGGCATCTACGAGGATTGGGTTGTCATTATTTCCTTTATTTTTTGTTTTGTGACGTCAATTTTGCTTTTATTCGCAATTAGCCGAAATATATCTAAATTTCCACAATATCCTTTTATTAAATTTTAACGTTTGTCATTATTTTTTTTTTTTTGTTTGTGTGTTTAATCTTTAATGTTCAAAACAAAAATATCATTCCAAACACGCCAGTTTCTGTAAGAAAAGTTTATGTCGGTTTCGTAACTTTCTTTTTTCATTTTATGAGGATATTTGTCCACAAGTTGGATTACGTTGGCTCATTTGGAAAAGAAAAGACATTTTTTTTCCTTAAAGTACAAATTCCCAAGATATTTATTTTTTCAATGTCAAAATATCTCAACTTGGAGAGAGATGTTTTTTCGATTAGTATAAAGAGTTAAAGATATGGGAAAAAATATCAAAAACTTTTAAATTCTGCATAAAAAAATATCAACTTTTGAAATATCATTTAAATCATAAAGTTTATTTTGACTTCTTAATAAAATACTTAAGTTTCATTGACTTGATCATTTTGGACATGTTGTTAAGTTTCTATAAGACATGGTCACGGATTAACTTTTCGTTATCATTTTTCGTTAAATTAAAACGACGTCGTTTTATTAAAAAAAAAAATTATCGTTTTATTAAAAAAAGAAATTGAGATTCTGAGGATTCGAACTACTGACCTTTTGGACCCAAAACAAGCTCTAAATCACTGATTCACCTTAACAAATTTGTTATATACCAACATAGCATATATATATATATATGTAACTGAAACTAGTGAGGATTTTTTATTTTGGTGGAGATTTTATTATTATTATTATTATTATTATTATTATTATTATCATTATTATTATTATTATTATTATTATATAAACAATTAATTTTATTTTTAACTAAAAATATGGATTGATTAAAAAAAATTATACAAAATTAACTAAAAATAACAAAACTAAATAATCATTGAGCCACAATAACACTTTTTGTTTTGTTATTTTAATGTTTTTTTGTGGAGATCTTATATATATATGAGCGACTAATTAAAAATAAGAAAACTAAAAAAGTGGATTAATTAAAAATGTTAATTATATTTTCTCACATATATATAATTAATTAATTAAAAATAACAAAAACTAATAATAACGTTGAATCATAATAACATTTTTTTTGGTTTTGTTATTAATTTTTTTGGTGGATATTTTGTTATACATATACAACTAATTAAAAACAAAACAAAACAAAACCATTTTTTTAGTTTAGTTTTTTTAATTAATTGTGTATATATATACATATATAATAATAATAATAATAATAACAATAATAATAATAATAATAACCCCACTAAAATAAAAAAAAACCTCACTAGTTTTAATTAATTCCATATACATATATATATATATATATATTGTGTTGTCATAATACAATTATGTTAAGGTGGCTCAGTGGTTCACCAATAGGTCGATAATCAGATAAGGTAATTGTTTTATCGATCTTTGGTATCATGCAAATGTTAGTGTAGTTAATACCATTTCTCATTATAGATGTTTGGAAAAACAATTTAACTTCTTGAGTAACATCATCGCCCACCATATCCCAACATTGTTGATAAAATCTTGTCGTTAAGCCATCCGGACCTGGAGCTTTGTCAACTCCTATTTCACATAGGGCATTATATATTTCTTGTCAACTCCTATTTCGCATAGGGCATTATATATTTCCGAGTTAGTAAACTCTTTGGTTAGGTTTTCATTAATATTCAGAGTAACAGTAGATATAAAATTATTGAATATTGATTCAACAATAGGATTATTTGTACTCCGATAGATATTTTGAAAAAAACTTTCAACATGATGACGTATGTCTTTATCTCCTCGATTGATCTTACCAGAAATATTTTTGATGGAGTGAATTCTGTTTTTTGAAAACCTTGTTTTTGTGCAAGCATGGAAAAACTTTGTATTGCGATCTCCAAGCTGTAGCCAACTGTTTACGGCTTTTAGTTTTCCAATATATCTCTTTATCACGATAAGCTTTAGTTAACTCATTTCATAAGCCTGGAATACGTCTCCTTGAAGCACTTGTAGACTCCATTGCCGAGTTTAATTCATTTTTCAACTATTCTATCCGTTTTGGAAGCATTTAGATTGTTATGTTGCCGACATAAAACCATCGATTTATGACATTCTCGAATTTGATCAAGAATAGTGTAATTCCTTCCCAAAGTTGTTGATTTCCACTCAGAAACGATATAATTTTTAAAATCCGGAATATATACTAATTTTTTTATCAAACCGAAACTATCATTTTTTATTTCGTATTGCGAACTCCAAACGGGTTAGGGTTGGACGATGACCAGATCCATAGAAACGAAAAAGGTTGTTTAAGATGCTAGAAAATTAGCTAACAATTTTTCATTTACCAATACCCTGCCTAAACACAACTTTACAGTGTGGAAGTTTTTCATTTTATTTTCTTTTCATTTTAATTTTATTTTAATTTTATTTTAATTTTATTTTAATTTTATTTTAATTTTATTTTAGAGTATACAAACAGTGGTATTAAATAACAACACGGTAGTCAAGTTTTTTCCGTCTGTGTGATGTGGGATCTACTAATTAAAGAAAACTTAAAACAAAATTTGATTTAATTTGGACACAAAAATAATTGGCTTGTATATGTTTTAACTTTTCAGTTTTCAGCAATACTTATCTTCATTTTGGTCTAAATATAGAATAGGATCAATGCTGAGTCAGCATAACGTGATCTTCGCAACGTCGTTTCCGGATAAAGAGTGTATATTCACTATCGTACGATTTGATTACCTTTAAGTCAATCCACTCACCGATAAAATCATAACCGTCGATTTCATTATGTTAAAGGTCAAAACTGGAAAACAGAACAAAAACAATCTCTGGCTTACGTCACATCATTATCTGACTAATTCTTCATTTACCTCGTTACCATATAAATTTTCTATTTTATCGAAAATAACAAAACTATATAAATTGAGTTTCTTAGCATCAAGTGATCTCGAATTTTTTTGTTTTTTGTAAGAACTGTGTTTTTGGGTTTAATCATCGTTCAGGGTTTGTTGAAAACAATGAAGAAAGTAGAGATTTTTATGCTTCTTCTCTGCTTAAACGCAGCTTCATTACTAGTGGTAAGACTTAAAATCTAAAGCTCGATTCTTTTTTTGTTTATCTTCAGATCATTGAAACATATCTGAGATTGAAATTTCTTTGATCTTGATCTCTTTTGAAGTCTGGTGATTCACCAACATGTCCTGCGGATATGGGAGCGCAGTGTAGTGATGATTCTTATGATTGGGAAGGAGAGTTTTTCCCTGAAATCCCTAACATTAAGTATGAGGTAACACAAAATTTTGAAAATTTCTCTACTTAATGTTATAATTGAGTGTTGATTTCAACTAGGAGATGCATTGCATGTGTAGTTTTCTTGATTTTTTCATGATTTTTTCATGATTTTTTCAGGGACCTTCGAGTAAGAATCCACTTGCTTATAGGTGGTATAACGCAGAAGAAGAGGTTCTTGGGAAGAAAATGAAGGTTTTTATTCCTTTGTTCGTTGAAATATTTTGACTTTATGTGTGTATGGATTTGAAGAAATGGGTGAGATGTTTGGTTTGTTCTGCTGAATTTTGGAACAGGATTGGTTTAGATTTAGTGTTGCGTTTTGGCATACGTTCCGTGGGACTGGAGGTGACCCATTTGGTGCGGCTACTAAGTATTGGCCTTGGGAAGATGGTACTAACTCTGTGTCTATGGCTAAGAGAAGAAGTAAGTAAAGATCTGTTTTTTTTGTTGTTACTTGTTTCTCTTCATTTGGGAGTTGTTGTGAGTGAGTTCTTGATTGTTGTTTTAATTGCAGTGAAAGCCAACTTTGAGTTCTTGAAGAAACTTGGAGTTGATTGGTGGTGTTTTCATGACAGAGACATAGCTCCTGATGGCAATACACTTGAGGTAACCTTTAGCTTTTGAAAACACCATGACTGATCACTTATACCAATTTTCATTACATTGTGCGATTGAAACTATTATCCGCTTCATTGCTTTGTGTTAGAGACCATTGATTACTTCCTTTTGCTCCTGTTAGCCCAATGTTAACTTGTTTCAATCGTTTAAAAAGCGCCTGTGACATGGTTATACTCAATCATCTGCAGGAATCTAACAAAAACTTGGATGAAGTTATCGAACTTGCCAAAGAACTCCAGAAGGTGATTCACTTGGTTTATCTTCCATTTCCTGTTACACATTGCATTTTGGAAGACACCTTTTTGTGGTTAATCTATCCTCTTACATAGGCTCATGTGTATCATTTCATCATGATTAGAACTCTTAATCAGTGAAAACACTATCTTGTTGCCACAATACCTTAGTTTTGATGTGCTAAGAAAAAGGTTTTTCATCAACCGCAGGGAAGCAAGATTAGACCATTGTGGGGAACAGCTCAGCTTTTCTTGCATCCTCGTTACATGCACGGAGGAGCAACAAGCTCTGAGGTTGGAGTATATGCTTACGCTGCTGCTCAGGTGAAGAAAGCCATGGAGGTGACACATTACTTGGGAGGTGAAAACTATGTTTTCTGGGGTGGTCGTGAAGGTTATCAGACGCTCTTAAACACTGATATGGGAAGAGAGCTTGATCATCTTGCCAGGTTCTTTGAAGCTGCTGTTGCTTACAAGAAGAAGATTGGATTCACCGGTAAGTCTTCTTGTTGTTATGTCATCAGTCGGTATGTGAACTATTGCAATGTAATTTTTATTTTTCGTCAGGCACACTTTTAATCGAGCCTAAGCCTCAAGAACCAACCAAGCACCAGTATGACTGGGATGCTGCAACAGCTGCCAATTTCCTAAGGAAATACGGTCTTATTGATGAGTTTAAACTCAACATCGAGTGCAACCACGCTACGCTCTCTGGTCACACATGTCATCACGAGCTTGAAACCGCAAGAATAAATGGTTTACTTGGGAACATTGATGCAAACACTGGCGATGCTCAAACTGGTAATTTTTGGTTCCAGGTCTCGTGATTATCAATGTGTCCTATACAGATTCCGATTGAAACATTGTTATCTCCTCATCTCAACAGGGTGGGACACAGATCAGTTTCTGACAGATGTTGGAGAAGCAACCATGGTTATGATGAGTGTCATCAAAAATGTAAGTAAAATATAAAAACTTAATGAAAGCTGATAATAGCTTAGTTTGTTTATGCCTTGTCTTGTTATGGAAACAGGGTGGGATTGCTCCAGGAGGCTTCAACTTCGACGCCAAACTGTAAGAGCATTTCTTGATTTCCAAAATGTTTTATTGTTTCAAACATTCTTAAACTCAGAAAGAAGCTTATAATAATGTTTTGGTTAAACAGGCGAAGAGAGAGTACAGATGTTGAAGACTTGTTCATTGCTCATATTAGTGGAATGGACACAATGGCTCGGGGACTTAGAAATGCAGTCAAAATCTTGGAGGAGGGAAGTCTAAGCGAATTGGTACGCAAGAGATATTCGAGTTGGGACTCTGAGCTTGGGAAACAGATAGAAGAAGGAAAAGCTGATTTCGAATATCTTGAGAAGAAGGCTAAAGAGATTGGAGAACCAAAGGTTTCTTCTGCTAAACAGGTACAAGTTTCTTATTAATAAACATAATTCTGGTTTTGTAACTCATAATGATATTATCTTTTGAAACAAAACTGCAGGAGCTTGCTGAGATGATCTTCCATTCAGCAATGTAGAAGAAGAAGAAGAAGAAGAAGAAGGACTGTTTATGTTATTAAAGGATCAGCTTCTTAGTTGTCTCTTATCTTTGAGAAAATGATTAGAGAATGGTTTGTTTTATGAGTTTCAATTCCTAGATGCAAACTATGCTTTGGCTTTCACACTCTTTACATATATCGAATAAGAAAAATTGTATGGGCCTTTGCTTGAATTCAGTTAATGTTTATGTGACAAAAGCCTAAAGCCTGATAAGTTCCAATCTTTATCTATATATCATTGTGTATGAATATTACTTGGCTCTTTTTTCTTTTTCGTCAAATATTACTTGACTCTATATATATACAGAATAACGTTTGTAAATACTACCATGTTTTTCTCTTTTGATGAAGAAGTAGATTTATTAACTAAGAACTAGGAACAAAGTTTTCAAGAACCAAAAGTACTCTGCCACAGAGTTTGGTTAAAATTTGAATAGAAAGGAATGAAATTGTTTCTCCAAAAAAAAAAAAAAAGGAATGAAATTAAGAATTTGGATGCTATGGAGAAGTCCATGAAGCTCAGTTGAATATCTCCATGAGATCAAGTGATTTATAAGACTTTGACAATCCGAAAGGATATGTTTACTTATTACCACTCTCTTGAAATGATCTAAAATAATAATAACTAAATATAAACAGAGCAAATCATAAAGTATAATATAAGTACTTGTAAATTTGTAATTCTTTTTGACGACAAAAAAAAAATTGTAATTCTCTATAGCAAAAACAAAATTGCTGGAAATAAACACAGTGAACTTTGTGTTCGTTTTATAAAGAAACTCAAAAGTCGCAAAAAATCTGCAAAACAAATATAACAAAGGTTTCTATATTAATTTGTGATTAATACCGAATATTCGTAATTGCTACGAAATTGTTGTTATTGATTTTGTCCTTTAATTTTTCATTTGTGAAACCGGTGAATGTGATGTTAAAAAACTATAATAGGTCCAAGCAATGGTAGTTTAGTAGTAGGAATCGATTTAGAGAAAGTAAAAAAAAAATGTTGTCAAATGAATGATGAATCTGATTATTCCGTCGATATTGCTAAAAATGCTTCATAGTGTGTATATATAGATAGATAAAGGTCGGCAAAAAAGTAATAATTCTTTTCTTGTCGAATTGCGGCCGAAAGTTCTCGTGAAAGCTCACTATGGATAAATGATAATATTATTATTAAGTTAATTAACATTAATAGATATCACAATCTATTTCATTTTCTTACATGTGAATTGACTCATATATCAGCCTATCGGGAGAATATTAAAATAGCTGAATGGTTCAATAGTAAAAATATTTAAACTGAATATAAAACTTAGAGAATATTATAAACAGCGTTTTGATTCTTTTAATTTTAAAAACGTGAAAAGTTATAAATCTTTTGAATAATAAAAAGTAACAATACATGTTTCAAATTTTAACTGAAGTTTTGTCAATAATAATAAGTATATAAAACATTGTTTTAAAATTTTAATTGAATTTTTTTATGATAATATATAAAACATAGAAATTTTATCAAAGATTCAAAATGTAGATTTTTAAGAAACGAAGTGAATATTATTTATTGGTTTCACCTAATTAAAAATAATTGACTAGAAGATGATATGATATCAGTATAAACATAAAGTCTTTTTCAACTGCGTTCACACATTCCTCACGAAACAGCATACCACTTGATGATCTTTTCATCTATTTTTTCTTTTTTTTTTTTCCTTTTTTTTTAATTCAGAATTTCATCCGGACCTTCGATCCAAACTAATCCTCTTTATGTCTATATTTTTTTTTGCACAGTTTTACTATGGATTAAATGACCACATAGAATCGAACTCAGATCTTGAAATATATACATATCCAACTCCAAACTATTGAGATTTGATCTTTTTATTTCTGTCATATGACTAAAATATTTGTACATTTTAACAGCAAAACTCTCTGCTATTTCACCTTTTATTTTCATTACAAATTATTATTATTATTATCTATAGTTCACATACATTACCGAAATTTAAATTCAATTTACAGCAAAACAAAGATACTAATAAACCATAAAACTATAAATTTTGAACCATATTAAAGTATTCTGTAATTATAAATTGTCCAATTTTTTTTGTCATACCTTTTGTAAACAGGATATCGCAGGCCAATTGCATGGGTAGTGGAGAGAAAAAAATAGTTTATATAAATTTATATTAACCTAACAGAATCAGAGACTCTACTTTAATAAAACAAAAAGATAGTTTACATCAAAATTTCACTTTCATTTTCTTTGGTCCATGATCTGTGTATATAAGTTATTGACGACAATACGATGAAATTAAATAGTATAGATTAATAAGTTATCGGACCAATTATCATTCTGATGACTGATGACTAATACTAATAGTCTAATACACCGTATTAAAATTAAAAGATGCTGACACGTGTCGGATTATTTGCACGTGTTACACCAAATCAGAAGATACTGACACGTGTCGGATTATTTGCTAGACTGGTAAAGATCGGATCATCCACTTTCCTTTGAGGGAAAGTATTACCTTTTTAACAGATTGAATTTACAAACTGAGTCTCATAATAGTAAGTCAAATAATGTATCGTGATGTGAATGATTAATTCAACGTTCGATGTACACATTGTACAGTACTAAAAATAAGTACACTAAAAAACCTCTATAAATTAATATAAATGGTTAATAAAATTTTCTTATTCTAATTTTAACTAGTGTAATAGTTAACAAAATTAAATAAATTAATAAGATAATAAAATTTAAAAAATTTTACGTAAATATTTTATCTCATTATAATCATAAATTAATAGTAATGTAAATTTATAACATATAAACATGATATTTTAGTTAAATACGATTCTAGTAATGTTTATTTATTCGTAAATCTATATTTTTGTTAGAGTTTATCTATAGTTTTTTTTTATTGTATAAAAATAGTTGATATTATCTTATCAAATTGCATCAAAAATTATATGCGCTGATTTTTTTCAGTTATTTGATATTATTTTCAACTTCTTATTTTTAATAGAAAATTTTCTGAAATAAAAAAAAAACTCTATAAATTATAAAATATTCCAATTCCCATATAATTAATTTATAAAGTTTTTCAACGTAAAAAACTCTTAACTTTGTCAACGTAATGTCTAGATTTTTTCATCAAAAAAAAAAAAAAAACAGTAACCAGCAAAAATTAAAACTATCTGCATTTATCGAATCAAACAATTAGACTCTATCGAAGTTTTTTTTCATAGAACTCACTTTTATTTTTGAGTAGAACGATAGCGTGTGGACCGCTAGGAAAATTTATTTCTTCCGGACCACGCTCCAGTCAAAACTCAAAAGTTCAAAGCTAACAATCATTCATTCCAAAATGGGCTCATTTCATTATTATGTACTACTTTATACCACTTCAAAAAAAAAAATTAAAAAGACCTCTATAGACGTTGTTAATCGATCCATATGGCAGTTCAATTTCATATCACACGCTCATCACATTATTATCAAATGGTATTACAACTCATAATACTTGTTAATAGTTAATTATAAAAATATAAACTTGCAGGAAACAGCGCACATGTTTATCTATTTTATATATTTTCGAATATAATGGTGAGTTACACATATATAAAAGGTTATCATTCCTAGTTAAAAAAGAATATATTAACTTTATTGAACGTGTATTTTAAGAATACATATTTTATGTTAATAACTCACACACTAGCTAAATCAATTTTTATTTTTTAACATAAATCGAATTTTAAACTCAGCTAACAACGGTGCGATATTGGACCTACACTATATAGTTACTTACTACATATACTAGTTTAAAAATCAGAAGGTATAGGGATTTTATAATGTACACTCAACGGTTTATTGAAACAGTTAACTATATCTGCAATAATTAGCATGAAAAAGTACGTGTAATAGAACATTGATTAATAATGATCATATAATATATTACTATATTAGATTGGCCGACGCAAGGCATGACGCTTTTCTGCATGAGGACACGCAAGGTGACGCGTTTTGAATCTAAGGGTTTAGGGACTATAAAATTAATTAACCTATTCGATGTTGATGGTTCTGATGCCAAGACGCGGTTCGGTTTTCTAAACCGGATCGGAAGTGATCAATTACTAAAACCAGAAGAAGTATTTGACTGAAACTTACTTCGATTCGTGTGGCAAACTTAATATATTGTTTAATACTCCCATGATTGCTTACAGTGATTATGAGTTTCTGACATTTCCGCAACATTAATGCCAAGCCGATATGTTGTTGGTTTTTTTTTCCTTTTTCTTACGGCACCAACCGATATCTAAATTTGTTTTAAGATTATATTATTATTGTGATGATGTAACTAAATAGTACTATATCATTATGTAATAGTATTCGATTATAGAGTAGTACTCATCGTTCTTTTAATTGATGTCAACAATTCCAAACTTTGAATTATAATCCAATAATTTACATTTCAGAAAGAGGATACATATTTTTAGTTCCACTAGTGAGATTTTAAAATTGACGATAAATTCTGAAGATGGGGTCAAATCGAGTAATGTTACTGTGCATTTAGTGCCAAAAACAGCAAAACTTTTTGCTTCGATCATGTCCGAAGATATATGTTATAAAAATAAATAGAACTGTTATATAAATATCTATCGTTTTATTTGTATTATGATACTACTAAACAAACATTATGATTTATATTTTATGATCGCTAAAAATGTCATCAAATATTTTAAGATGCTATATAAATGATGGTTGTAATCCCTTTTTGATGAAGAGAAGAATTTTGTTGTGATTCGGTTTGATTGCTTTACTCTGTTTTTCTTTCCTGGATTTCTTAATAAAAGAATGAAAGAAAACAATTAGTAGTTATCATGCCAGTTATTTCCTCCGTTTCATAATATAAAATATTTTGGATAAAAATATGTATATTTATATTACTATATAAAAAAAATTACCAATAAAAAAAAACTATATGTAAGAACATATTATATTTTGAAACACAAAAATATATCTAAAACTGAAGATCAATGCTTTTTGTTTAGATTCTGAAAATTTCACACCTTTTATTCAATGAGATAACACGGCTTATATAGCATATTACATAAACTGAAATCTGAAACTTAAGACAACAAAACAAAGAAACAAACTTAACCGAAACAATTGGTCAATTATTGACTGCATCACCAAAGACTCGTTCTAACCTCGACTCCAACAACTCCATTACTCCACGTTTATTTGCTCCAACAAACTTTCCCTAAGCTAAGCTTGGTGCACATGACTTAGCTTATCTGAAACTGAGCAAATTCCCAGTTTGCTTCTCAAACTTTCAAATGCTTCACGCTTCAAAGGCTTTGTGAAAATGTCAGCTACTTGTTCTTCTGTTCCACGATGCTCAAGATGTATCACTCCTTCGTTAACCAAATCTCGTAAGAAATGAAAATGAACTCCTATGTGCGTGCATCTTCCATGAAAACAGGGGTTTTGGACAGCTTGATCGTTGATGTATTATCACATAAAATTGTTGCACTCCCTTCTACATTATATCCTAATTTCTGCAGAATTCTCTTGAACCAGATAGCTTGACAAACACAAACTGATGCAGCGACATATTCTGCTTCAGTAGTAGAGAGAGTAACGATAGGTTGTTTTTTCGATAACCAAGCTACTGCTGCATTATCCATCAGAAAAAACATAACCGGACGTACTCTTTCTACTATTGACGTCTCCAGCAAAATCACTATCAGTGTATACCAATACTTCTCCAACTCCTCCTCTCTTGTACCAGATTCCAAAATCCATTATCCTTTTCAAATACCTCAAAATCCTCTTTGTTGCTTGAAGGTGTAGCATTGTGGGTTTAGACATGAAACGACTTGGAAACTTACAGAGAATTGTAGATCAGGTCTCGTCGTTGTGAGATACATAAGATTTCTAATGATCTGTTTATAGAAAGTCCCATCTACTCGTTCTCCTTCTTCATCTATGTCAAGCTTGCTTCCAGGCACCATTGGGTTATAAACTGAATTGCAATTCTCCTTATCAAAATGCTTTAGTACCTCAAGAGCATACTTTGTCTCAGAAATGTGGATTCCGTCTGATGTTTGCATCACCTCAATTCTCAAAAAGTATCTCATCTTGCCTAGATCTGTCATGTCAAACTCTCTTTGCATCGATTCCTTGAAGTTTCTCATCATTGAAATATCATCTCCAATGTAAATAAGATCATCTACATTAACACAAACCATCAGAATGCTTCTGTGTTTAGTTGTCTTGAGAAACAAAGTTTCTTTGTTCTGAGACTTTATGAAGCCTTCCTTGATGAAGTATTCCTCAATTCTACTAAACCAATCCCTTGGAGCTTGTTTTAGTCCATATAGAGCCTTATGGAGCTTGTAAACTTTGTCTTCTTCTCCACTGACTACATACCCTTTTGGATGTTGTATGTATACATCTTCTACGAGCACTCCATGGAGAAAAGCAGATTTGACATCCAGTTGGTATATATCCCATGTCTTTTGTGCTGCTGTAGAAAGAATAATTATGATGGTATCCATTCTTGCAACAGGTGCATATACTTCAGTATAGTCAATTCTATGTTCTTGAGAATACCCCTTTGCCACCAGTCTAGCCTTATACTTGTTCACTTCTCCATGTTCGTTGAGTTTGGTTTTGTAAATCCACTACACCCCAATGCATTTTGCTCCTTTTGGTAATTTCAAGAACTCCTACGTCTGGTTTCTTATGATTAAATTTATTTCTTCATTCATAGCTTTTCTCCATTTCATACTCTTCTCTACTTTTTCAAATATTTCTGGATCATCAGAACAATTTATCTCCACCATGTTGACCTCATATTCTGCATCTTTTTCATTTCCAGTAACATAATCATTAAGATACTGTGGTGGTCTCGTGATTCTAGTCTCCCTGACTACAGCTTGATGCTTAGTGCCACCAGCTTGAGCCTTTGTATTTTCTGCGTGTTGCTCTGCTTCTTCAAATAGCTATGTTTCGTCTGGTTCTCCCTCATCATTGTTTCCGTCTTCGCTCTCTTCCCATATCATGTCATCACCGTTCCAAGTAAGCTCAGAATCTGTGTGATCATACCCTTCTTCCCAATTCCAAATTTTGGTTTCCTCAAACACCACATCTCTGCTCACAATAATCTTTTTTTTTTTTGGATTGTACAGTCGATAACCTTTTGATTCTTCTGAGAAACCAAACAGTATGCAAGTGGTGCTTTTATCATTGAGTTTACCTCGTTTCTCATCAGAGATGTGAACATGTGCAATGCTTTCCCAGACCCGAAAGTGCTCCACACTTGGTTGAATGCCTCTTGCGGTGTGACATTCTTTACCGCCAGTGTAGGACATCTATTTAGAACATAGAAAGTCCAGTTTACTGCCTCTACCCAAAATACTTTTGGTATCTTTCTCGCCGATAACATAGATCTCACCATGTTCATCACCGTACGATTTTTCCTCTCTGCCACTTCGTTCTGCTGCGGTATGTACGCAGTGGTTAGCTACCGTCGAATCCCTTGCTCCTTATAGTAGTTAGAGAATTCAATGGAGGTGTATTCCCCACCTCGATCAGTCCTTAAACACTTAATGTTCTTCCCTGTCTCTGTCTCCACTTTTTTTTGAACATTTTAAACTGATCAAACGTTTCTGACTTCTCTTTCAAGAAATAAACCCAAACTTTCCTCCTGTAGTCATCTATGAAGCATAAAATATACCTCGTACTGCTAGTGGTTATGGAATTAATGGGACCACATATGTCTGAGTGTATCAGCTCCAGAACTTCTTTGGATATCTACATACTCTTCTTTGGTATGGGTTTTCTTGGTTGCTTGCCTACTAAGCAATCTGAGCATGTAAAATTCTGTATGTCGAAGTTTGGTAAGCCACACACCATTTTTTTGCTCTACAGTGTCTTCATACCTCTATGGCTAAGATGTCCATAACGTTCATGCCATAACTTTGCCATATCTTCTGAAGTTGTTTGCAGACAAATTTGCTGATTCAGTTTTTCTTCAGTTCTGCCTTGATCAATCAGCATGAACATCCGGTTCACACTCATTTTACTTTCAGCTACCAAGCCTTTCTCATCATGATAAATCTTGCAAACTCCCTTCTGTATGATGATGGTCAGACCTTTTTCTTGGAGTTGACCGAGACTTAGCAAATTATTTTTGAGCTCAGGTACATAATACACATCACTTATTGTGTATATCACATCATTGAAAACAAGTTTCATGCTTCTTTTTCCTTCTACCTCCATTTGTTTGTCATTTCCTAGCTTAACTGAATGTTTAAAATTTTCATTCATTGTGCAGAACAGTTCTCAATCTCTACTCATGTGATTCGAGCACCCAGAATCAAGAAACCATGCTTTCTTCCTCATGTTTTCTTGCTTTCCAGAGTACATCATCAGCAACTTCTCTGCATTATCGATTCTGACTTCAACTATCTCATCATTGCCTTCTTCCTAATATACGCCATTAGCAGCATTTCTTCTTTCTCTTCAAAGTCTGCATAGTTGGCTTCTTCTTCTAACTTCGGGCACTCATTTTGAAAATGCCCAAGTCTGTGGCACTTGTAACACTCAACTGTGCTTTGTCAAAGAATGTTCTTCCTCTGCCACGTCCTCTGCCTCTTCCATTTGATCCCCTTCCTCTAGCTCCTCTTCCGTATGTCACTTTTAGTACATGATCATCTCCTTTTTCTGGTTTTTTGAACTTCTGCTCATGAACTGCAAGTGAGCTCTGCAATTTTTCTAATGTAATATTCTCAATGTCCTTAGATTCTTCTATGGACACCACAACATACATGAATTTTTCACTGAGAGTTCTCAGTATCTTCTCCACCACTTTCGAGTCATTCATGACTTATCCATTACTTCTCATTTGGTTTGTGACAGCTAGTACACACTTTAAGTAATCCTCCACGCTCTCAGATTCGGTCATCTCTAGCAACTCAAAATCTCTTCTCAGCCTCTGCAGCAAAAACTTCTTCACTCGATCATTGCCTCCGTACTTCTTCTTCATTGAGTTCCATATGATCTTAGATGATCTCCTATCCAAGATCTGTTCAAACGTTACCCTATCGATGGATTGATAGAGATAGTATTTGACCTTGTGATCGTTTGTCTTGGCATTCTCCAGTTGCGTTTTTTGTTCTTCCGTAAGCACCGTTGTGGTTGCCAGTTCCTCAAAACCGATATCGATCAGGCTCCATAGTCCTCTTGCTCTGAAATTTTTTTCCATGACTTCACTCCAATGATCCCAGTGCCCATCGAATTGGGGTAGTTTCATTTTGTCATCTTCCATCTCTCACACTCTGTTTTGAAACTGCGGTTTCTTTTTTTAAAATTTTCAGGAATCTAACGGAGCTTTGATACCACTTTGAAGATCAATGCTCTTTGTTTAGACTCTGAAAACTTCACATCCTTTATTCAATGAGATATCACAGCTTATATAACCTATTACATAAATTGAAATCCAAAACTTAAGGCAACAAAACAAAAAAATAAACTTAAACCAAAAGAATTGGTCAATTATTGACTGTATTACCAAAGACTTGTTCTAACTTCGACTCCAACAACCCCATTACTCCATGTTTATTTGCTCCAACAAAAACACTTTATATTATAAAACGATGAGAGTATATCTTAAGAGATAACGAACACGTTTCTTTATAACAACAACACAAAAAATGCGTCTTGCTTTATAACAACAACACAAAAAATGCGTCTTGCTTAGTTGATTCAATATATATAAACCGAATCTTCATTTCTAAAACCGTAAAACGTAATGCTAAGCAAATATTATTTTATGATTTTCTCCAAGTCAAAGTTTCTGAAAGTAGAAAGAAAAACTAGTTTTTGCTTCCATGCCGAACTAATTTCATGCCGACCATCCTCTCATTTTCTTCCAATATCATTTTATATTCCAAAAATATCCCTCACGCGAAGGGCCCTATCTAGAACTCGTTACAAATACAACTATACAAGTCTATGAACTACGTATTATGAATTTAGAAATCTTTAGAATATAAGTATACATATTGTGGACAATGAAAAAGAAGAGAAATTAAAGTATACTTCTTCTTTTAAACATTTTTTCAATTTATGAATATATTTGAGTTTTTTTTTTTTTTTGCAGCAAATATATTGGTCGACAAAAAAGGATATGTGTTTAGTTTTATTTGCAGATATGGAGAAGATAACCAATGTTACTTAGAGTTATAAATATTGTAAGTAAAAAATATTTTGATAAGTTACTTATTATTTGTACAGATTATTTATCAGATTAACATATGTAACATTTAATTTTACATAGATTCAATTAAAAATAAGTTTTTTTGGGTTAAAAATTACAATATGCATATTGAAAATTTTAAATATAAAAATTTTCTTAGACTGGATGTTGATATGGTAACTAAAACTAACTTATGTTTTAAGGATGTTAAATATTTAGCTTGTTTTCTTCATACCATTGGTTTTCTTTTCTCCAAATTATATGCAAAATAAATAAATAATAATAATCCAAGTTTGGTGAGAAGAATTTGAGTCTTTGTTATATAATTCGAAACCTTGTTTGAAAAGGAGACTATAAGCTAGTATCGGTCCATATAAGAAATTATGTGTGAAGAAGACATGCAGTGTACTGTTCATTAAATATAAAGAAAAGAGCCAAAATAAAACCTAATCCATAACAAAACAATATATTCAAAAGCTCATACGAATTTATATCGGGATTAACAGAAATAAAAATGAATTACGATAGCCAGCCTAATTATATTCAGCTAATTTATAATGTCAGCCTAATTTTCTTCTCTACGAAACATACATCTCCATCTCAAAGAAAAATTAAAAATAATCATTAAAACCCCATACCGTAACTTGATTTAAAACGAATTTTATTTTATTTTATGTGGATGTAACATTTCCACGTGTCACACTACAACTTGTTAACAAATACTGTGTCTTCTCTGTCTGACTGGACATGACAGATCATCTAAGCAAATCAAATACCCATCTCTCACACTTCCTCAAACTTTAAGAGTTCTTAAAAATAACTTCACAAAGAGAGAATTGTGAAGAAAAAGAAAAAAAAATTAGTACTAAATGGGATTCGGTTTAGAGAGTCTCAAATCAATCTCAAGCGGTTGGGGCGCGGCGGCGCGTTCCTGTGACGCTTGTAAATCAGTAACCGCCGCCGTGTTCTGCCGAGTTGACTCAGCTTTCTTATGCATAACATGTGACACAAGAATCCACTCTTACACGCGCCATGAGCGTGTGTGGATTTGTGAAGTCTGTGAGCAAGCTCCTGCCGCCGTCACTTGTAAAGCCGACGCCGCCGCGCTTTGCGTTACTTGTGATTCTGATATTCACTCAGCTAATCCACTCGCTAGCCGCCATGAACGTGTCCCCGTCGAGTCTTTCTTCGACTCTGCTGAAACCGCCGTCGCTAAAATCTCAGCTTCCACTTTTGGGGTTCTTGGCTCATCCGCCACCGTTGATTTAACCGCTGTACCGGTTATGGGAAATAACGATGCTGATCTCGGTTTATGCCCTTGGTTAATTCCTAATGATTTTAACGAACCGGCTAAAATCGAAATCGGGAATGAATTAAAATCTTCTGATTTTATGTTTTCTGATTTTGATCGACTTATTGATTTCGAGTTCTCGAACTCGTTAAATCATCATCCGCCACAGAACAGTGCCGGAGGTGATAGTCTTGTTCCGGTTCAGACGAAAACAGAGCCACTTCCGTTAACTAACAACAACGATCATTGCTTCGATATAGATTTCTGCAGATCAAAGCTCTCTGCTTTCACTTACCCAACTCATTCATCAATCAGCCACAGTGTATATAATTCTCAATCTTTCAAACTTCTTTAATTTTCAATCCTTAGATTTCTAAAAATCTTGACTTTGATTTGGAATTTTCAGGTTTCGACTTCGTCTCTTGACTTCGGTGTGGTTCCTGACCCAAAAACCAACAACTCTGTATCGGAAATTTCAATTCCGTTAAACCGGAGCACGACGACGACGGCGACAAACGGTGATCAAACGAACTCCATGGATAGGGAAGCTAGGGTTTTGAGGTACAGAGAGAAGAGAAAGAACAGAAAATTCGAGAAGACGATTCGTTACGCTTCAAGAAAAGCTTACGCAGAGTCACGGCCAAGGATCAAAGGCAGATTTGCGAAACGAACGGAGACTGAAAACGACGACGTTTTTTTTAGTCACGTTTATGCTTCAGCCGCACAGTACGGCGTCGTACCAACGTTCTGATTTCCAGTCTACGGTGGATATATATAATCACCTGAAAACTTTCATCTTACACCGTCGATTACTTTGGGTGTACTATAATTATAGTGAGTCTTACCGTAGACAAACAATCTTATCCTTCCCGCACGTTTACCTTTTTTTTTTTTTCCTTTTTTTTTTTACCCACGGTCTCCCTCACTGCCACTGTAAGACTGTAACTTCTATTTATGTATGCTTATTTTTATTTAGAAAAATATTATAAAATCATATAATTTGGTTACTATAATTTCTATCCGCTTATACCATTTTTAATGGTTTGATTCTATTTTTTCCTCTATAAAAAATACAAGAAGGGTTTGATTCCATAGTTACCTCTATTTTTATTTTTAAATAATATTTAAAAAATATAATATTTTTATTCTATTAACTAATTTATATCAAATTCCTTTACTTTCCAATTTCACAAATTTGAACCATTCATTTTGCTTTATAACAATAGTTCAATAAAAATCTGATTTGAGTAAAATTAAACATTGTATTATATAAAAAAAATATTTCACTACACCACATAAAATTAAAAAAATAAGTATTATATTTTTAAGCATCTTCATTGGATTTATCATCTCTTATGTAACTCCATAAAATTTGACACATTCATGTTTTTTTTTTTAATTTATCATCTTTCATATAATTTGTATTTCTAATTTAATATAAGTTTTTGTTGTATGTTATAATAATGAGATAACCAAAATTTAAATATAGTTGTATATAAGTACAAAAATGAACATATAATTTTGTTTAGATATAAAATAAATACATATATAAAATTAAAAAATCATACTGTAAATAAAAAAATATTTTTTTATTTTTAGAGGAATATATAGAGCACCGTTGGAGAAGATTTTGCTTTAAAAATAGAGAAATTTCTAAAAATAGAACATCATTAGAAATGCTCTTATGTTGTCTTGTCGCTATATTTGATGACGGAGATTAGGTGTAGTTTGGCTTGTCAATTTTTTTGTGTGTGTTAAATTCTTCTTAATTGTTTCGTAGCATGAACTACAGAGATAACAATTATGAATTTTTTTTGGTTTTAATGTTAAGTTTATTGTACCATGAAAAAATATAAAAAGATTACAAGAGTTTGAAGTTCTCTTCTAGAGAACAAGAAATAGAACAGACAAAATATCTACCTTACACATACACTCTAAAAAGGCTGAGAAATACAACCAAAGTAATACCGAAATTTAAGTTAAAGAGTAGAGGAGGTTTTTAGGTCAATAAAACTTGCACAAGTGTTTTATATATAAGGAAAATCAACTTTGATTAATTTAATTCATATAGTTTGTCTCCCATGCACGAGAAGCACTTGGAAGGGATCGGAAATGCGACTTTAAACAAACAAACAAACAAACATTGTTATATTGGTGTTAAAAATTAGGTGGGTTATGTAATATAGCATTGAGTTTGTTATACGTTCAAAAAGCATGAAAAGATAAGGGGCTTCGTAGTTCATGTATATGTAAAAACTGACCCTCTAATCTTTGAAAAAAATTCATTCGTTTTCTTTTTCCCTAGAATATTATTGATTGTGTTACTGAAAAGTTATAGATTCGGTTAAGGCAGTCAGTCATATATGTATATTTCCAGATCCAAAATCTCTGGAACTTTCGCAAGAGTAATAGACTCAAAGGTGAAAAGAGTTGCTTTTCGGGAAATTGGAGGAAAAGTAGGAAGAATGCAATTAATGGTTTTGTCCGAAACTTCATAAACTTTGCCTTTTGGGTTTCTGTTGAGCCAGCCACTAATCTTTCCCTCTCAACTTTTTGCAATAACGTGATTATTGTCAGATAAAGTCAAAGTCAATTTGAACTGTGATGCTTTGTCGTTTGTCTTAGTGATCGATGATTTATGCTATCACTTATCTCGAATTGTCAATAGATATTGATTCTATTCAAATGGCCAATAGACTTTATATAATCTCGTACCTAAGTTAAGATTCACAGAGGCTAAGAAATAGCCTGACAATCATATTTTATCATTTAAGACATTTTTATGTTACTAGTCCCCTATCTCTCAAATTCCATAGTATTATTAATTTCAACCATAACATCATAGTCTCCTTTCAATTACTTCATATGATAAAGTATACTAAAGACATATCAATTTGCTAAATATATACATAATCTTCTAAACTCATGCACTCTCTTCAAATTCATACGAGTTATGTAATCCTTACATGTACTTAAACAGTTAGCTACTTTTTATGAAATGTATATAAAGTATTTGTGAAAAATATAAATATATATATAACATGATTCATACTCTGGATTGCAATATAGTTGAATGAGACTTCTACCGTCCAAGTGGGTTAGAGACCTTGATGCAAGGGGCATTTTAGACAGGATATTTTGTTGGAATGTAAGCTTGAGATTTGCAAATAGTGGCTACCAATGCTTTGGGGGCACATATAAACAATCATAATAACATTAATAATAGCGCATTAAAGCAAAGTTTTGACAATACATAGAACTAAAGTTTGATTTATTAAATATAAAAAAAACAAAGAATTAAAAGCTCGATGTTGAGTGTCACGAATAAATTGGGTAAGTGTGGTGGTTTTCCCCCAATTAACCTTGGATCAAGCTCGTTAGGTGAATTCTACCAAACTCATTGTCTATTATCTATTAATCATATGATTATTAGTGTTATTATTGATTACTAATTTATTCTATAAACACATTTCGAAGTTTGCATGCTAACGCGTATACTCGTGTATGCATGTATATATATTTCCTTGCAGTTATTTTAGACTGTCCATCTTTGTAAAACTCTTTGGACTTGTATTAAAAGCGAGATATTTGAAACACATCTATGCAAAAAATTAATTTGAACTATATGCGTACATGGTTAGTTAATATTCTAAATAAATTTCTTATAGTTAGTATTTATCAAAATTTTATAGCTAAAGTCTATTTTTTCCCGAAAGCTTATGGTTACTTGATTACTTTTCTAAACGCTTTATGAGTATCTCAGATATATGTAACAAGATTTTAAGAAAAAAAAAACTCATATATTTTTCGTGATCGGTTAAACACATTACAAAATCTTGGATATACATCTGGTAAAGGTGTGACAACAAAAATCCCTGTAATGGTCATTACTGATTAAATGATTAGTGACACAATACTCTCTATGGCTAAATGCGTATGTATATAAGTATATACTTATCAGGAAATATAGTCATTGATCGTCTATGTCTTATAATAACTTTATAATCATGACTCGTGACTTTTGGAAACCTTTTCTTTTCTGTCAAACCAAGCAATCTTTAAATTTGTGTAAAACTCCCACCAAAAAGAAAATTTTATCAAAAAAGAAGTAATAAAAAGGCACAGTGTCACATTTAAAGGGAGAAAACTTGTTAACAGTTGAAGAACTAATAAATTGGGAAGAAAGAAGAAAAACAAAGAAGAAGATAATAATTTGTTGGCTCCATGAAAGAGGGACCTGCGTGGCCCAAAGTGGGCCCGACATGGACTGGGTCGTAGAGGAGACATATGGTGGGTCCGACCACACCCTAATCACGTGTATTGCCAGCCCAAGGGCTGTTCTCGTGGTCCACTTCTGCACCTTAATCCCTATCCTAACAGTTCCCACCTTCCACTAGATAAAGTTATAAACATTGTAAATGCCAAAAATAAAATATAAAATAAAACTAACAAAATGAACTAAGTTCTTAACATACCATCGCTTAATTGTCTAGCTGTTTTTTTTTTTAAGTTTTACTTACTATAATAAAATTCAGCAAAAAAAAACAAACAAACATCAAAATATTTTAAGTAAATCTCAATTGATATATGATGATGTTTGATGTATCAATATTTCGCTTATTAGGTATGTTATTACCAATTCTACCAAAAAACTGTCACCATTTAGGTCCATACTATTGCTTTCTTTTCTTATTGGATTATATATGTTATTACAAATTCTAGGCAAAACCTGTCACTGTTTAGATCCATACTGTTGCTTTCTTTTCTTATTGGATTAAAGGGCTACTGCTTTTTTTTTCCCTTTCATGAAATCATTTTTATCAATAACGACAAATTCATGTATCTTTTCTGAACACAAATACATTACACGTACACGTAAGATATGTAATACAATAATTGTTGCAATAATATAAAAGAAAGATGTTGAGGTTCGTTTTGGCTAACTCTGTTCATTGATTTTATAGTACTCTTCATTCTTAAAAGTTGGAATGTTTGAGAAATAATATTTGTTTTAGTTCCTTATAAAAAAATTGTACTGTATATGTTTTATTTTTGCGTCTCAAATAAAATGATGCATTATATCTTTAGATGAAGTGCAACGGTCTTTGTTTGAAATTTGAAACGAGTAACTTATTTCTATTAGTTGTGGATCTTGATATAGATTGGATGAATTCAATTAAAATTTCATAAATACAAAATAATGAAAAGGAAAAAAAAATCTAAATATAGAAATCAGTAGATATATTAATATTAAACAAAAATATCAAAAGGAAGAATCCAAAGGAACATCATATCCGAAAATCATAGAATAGTCATCCCTTTCATCATTATCATCAAGATAGTCGTTAGTCATATCCTTAGGCATTCTCCAGCTCTTTGTAATCTCAGCCTCGTTCCCATTTGTGAGCAACTCCAATACCTTTAATAACACAAAACAAAATCACAAAACTATATCCACTAAATATCGGTTTTGGGACTGTTTCGTTCTAATTATTACGAATGATATCGAATATCTAAACCAACCTGAGTCATGGTTGGTCGTAATATAGGCGATTGTTGAACACAATGCGAAGCGGTAAGGACAAGTCTGTTCATCTGTTGATCATCGTACTTATCTTCCAATTTCGGATCAACCAATTCTCTTGTGTTACCTGTCTCCATCGCTGGCTTTGCCTGCCATTCATTATTAAAAACAAATATTATCAATATAACATCAATGTTAGGACCAAATTTTAGCACAAAAAAAAACATCAATGTTAGGAATTCGAATTATACACTTAAAATAAGAAGGGGTATAAAGTAATATATATGACACATATGAACCAATCCCTTCTTCATGATTCATGAGATTTAAACTTAACAATCAGTATTTGTCGATTTCCGCATTAAAAAATTAGAGAGGCAGAGGGAGGAAGCAAAACTGGAGTATGTGATAATAAAACATAAGTGGTCAAAAAGTTAACGAGGAACCTCTAAGTCAACAGAAGGTTTCCTTCGGATTAATTGTTCATATACCTTAAAATATACTAAAAATTTTCTTTTTATGTCTTGGTTAATCTTTATATATTTGTTTAAGTCAAGTTATATTTTTATCCTCCTTCCTTTTATTATTTCAATTAAATTTAAATTAAAAAAATAAAATTAGGTTTATAATTAGTGAGAATTAAATAAAAAATTTAAATGTGGACCAATAAAAAAGAAGTAAAAATTCATGTTCTTCTTTTTCTTGTCGAGACAAACCAAAACTCCTCCATAGCCAAATTTAAAGCTTTATTTGAGGTGATTATTTTTCCATTCTTTTTGTATTATTGTTATATTAATGAATTCTTGTTGTATTGGGTAATTTTTAACCCAGATCAGAGGTTTAAATTCAAAGTTTAAGGTTGACAAACTTATAGATTTCAAATGTTCTTGTAGATTTTTTTTTTGTTTGCACATTAGAAGATTAAACTCGTTTTCTTGATCAATTAGTTTGTAACAATCATATCAGTTGATAGTGGTGAAATTATAGTTAATTGTAGGTAGACAAAAATAAAATTCAAATACGACTGGTAAACTATGAAATCTAAAAATTACCCAGAGATAAGTGCAACTGGTACAACTATGTATATAGAGTAAAACTGGTACGACTTGGTACGACTAGGTACAACTTGGTAAGACTAGGTATAACTTGGTACTACTACGACTACTAATACTAATACTAATATTAAATTTTGATTTTTATTATTTTTCAGGAGGAAATGAATATGAAGCGATACATAATCATATATTTTGATTATGAAAGATATTATTCAAATACCGGAGGAGGTTATATGGAATGGATTCAAAACGAAGATCAAATTTACACTTTGATGATGAAGACATCGGTAGAGGATGTAACTTATTCAGAGTTGGTTCGTAACATATGCAAGAAGATGAAGAGAGATGAAGATGCAACGAGGCTGAAACTTAATTACACTCCGAAGGCGGATCATAAGCATAGACCATTAATAATCGAGGATGATGAAGACTTGCGTGTCTATATTATGACATGTCCTTATGATCAAAGTGGGAGTATTTTGCATGTTGAGCCTTTGGAAGATGTTACACAAAATATGGAGTTTGAGAAAGTAGTAAGAAATGAAAGTGCAGCTTGTGTTAATGATGGTTTACTTAGTATTTACGGAGAAGAACGAATGAAACATGGGTTGGAGAACACATGTGAAAATGATGCACATGATGATGAAGAATTCGTGAACTTGATGAATACTATCAGCTTGGAGATGTTGTAGAAGAAGGAGAAGATGGAGGAGAAAGAGGAGAAAATGAGGATGGACGAGAAAGAGGAGGGAATAAGGATGAAAATGTTGCATAGGAAGATGATATAAATGTAGTTTTGGACCAAAAGTTTCAGAGTAAAGTAGAAATACAAGATATAGTTGAAATTGCTGCACATAAAAAATGTTTCGAGTTTGATATTATGAAATCGGATAAAGAGAGATATGTGGTCAAATGTCGTGAACGACTTAGCAGTTGCAAGTGGAATTTATGGGATGCAATACTTATGGGTGCAAGTTGTTTCTCAATAAGAACCCACAACAAGCTGCATACATGCTCTCCAGCGAGTAGTACTAGTATTAGGAAAAACAGAAGGAAAGGTACAAAGCGGATAGTTGTATCTCTTTTGAATAAAGAGTTTCCTAGTACATTTGAAACCCCAACTCCAAAGATGCTTGTGGGTTTGGTTCATAGAAATGTTGGTGTTAAAGTGTCATACTCTACCGCATATAGAAAAAAAATACAAGCTGCTAGTTATGTGCGGGGCAGCCCAGAGGAAAGTTTTAGGTCCGTGTATTCATTTATGCCCAATTTAGAACTCAGCAACCAAGGTACAGTCACACGTGTTGATATAGATGAGCAACATAGGTTTCAGTACTTGTTTTTTGCATTGGGAGCTTTCATTGAAGGGTTTAGGGCGATGCGAAAAGTTATAATTATGGATAGAACTTTTCTTAAGCATATATCTGGTGGAGTTCTAATTGTTGCCACAGCTCAAGATCCTGAACACCACCATTACCCACTTGCCTTTGGTGTAGTTGATGGTGAGCAAGATGCTAGTTGGACTATGTTTCTCGAAATGTTGAAATCGGTTATCCCAGATTTCCAAGAATTGATGTTTTTTACGGATAGGCATCAAAATATCATCAAGGCAGTTAGTGAAGTGTACCCCTTAGCTCAACATGGATATTGCATGTACCATTTGGCGCAGAATGTGAAAGAGAGTGTTCACCACGTCAAGAAATAAATTGTTGTTTCTATGTTCATTGAATATGCAAAAGCTTATACGGAGGCTGAGTTCAAGAAATTGTATGTGGCTTTTAGAAAGAAGTACCTATCTGCAGGCGAGTATTTGGATAAAAGTACAAGTTGTGATAAATGGACAAGATGTTATTTTGTACGGGATAGGTACAACTTGATGTCCACAAAAATTAATTCCTCATGTGGAGAGTCTAATGAATGAAAGATTACAAGAAGCAAATCGGTTGGGGGTTACTGAGATAAACAGCTACCGTCATAAATACACAGTTCTGGGGCTTGATGGGATTAGTTATGTGGTAGATTTGGATAGGAAAACTTATGGTTGCAAGTAGTTTGACATAGATAAGTATCTTTGTATCCATGCATTGGCGGCAAATAGAGAAAACGTAAATGGAGAAGTACAAGTATATGAATTATGCACCAAATATTATTGGATGGAGCAGTGGGCATTGGCATATTGTAGATCAGTTTATCCAGTACCTCATCGTCTCAGTAAGTTATTCCCTCCGAGGTACAAGAGATGTATGCTGAACCTCCAAACTATAAAAAGAAAAATGGGAGAAATGGAAAAGCAAGGCACACATCAGTTGGAGAACATTAGAATAGACGCCAAGATTATACTAGTGCAGGCGAAGGATCAAGTTAAAGTGGACAAGGTTTAAGTCATAGTGGCCGAGGATCAAGTCAAAGAGGCCGGGGATCAAGTCAGATTGGCCGAGGATCAAGTCAAAGAGGCCGAGAATCAAGTCAAAGAGGCAGAGGATGGTTTTACGGTAGTGAAGGTACAACAGATGTCCCTTAGTCTCTATGCTTGTGATGTTGTTGTTGTTGTTATGTGATGTTGCTTGTGATGTTGTTGTTGTTATATGGTTTTGCATTACAAGTTTCAATGGAAAAAATCAAGTTTTGTCTTGATATGGCTGTTTTGGTTATTTATTGCGTAACACTTGATTTTTACAAACATATCTCTTATACTCTTATGATTTCTTTGGATGGGAAGGACTTGAATTATTGAGAATTGGGAAAAATTTTATTTACTACATTTTTTGTTTATGAAATTATAGGAAATAAACAATATTAATCTAATTTTACTAGTGCAACTAAACTTTATGAGTTTTAAGTATAGTACAACTAATTTAAGATTAAACAACCAAAGTACAACTATGCAGTTTTGGTACAACTATGATACAACTATGGTACAACTATGGGACAATAGTTTATCTCGAGTATAACGTAGTTTTGTCTTATCCGACGTACTCTTTGTCAATCCCAGGTACTTTTTTCTGACTATATACTTTTGTCTATACTAGCTACTTTTGTCTTCTTCTAATTTGTCTCATCCTGGGAATAATAATCAAATAAATGTAATTAAATATAATTTATATTGAAATTATATAATTTAAAATTTGAAATTAAATTTAAAATTTAAAATTAAATTTAAATTAATAACGGTACAACTAGGTACAACATGGTATAGCTATGTGGAAGCGTTAGTACAACTACGGTAAAACTAGGTACAACTATGTAGTAGTACTTAGAAACTGAAATTTTAAAGACGTCTCATCCGCATTAGTTCCAAACGCAAATTAAATTCCTACATCATCAAGACAAGTTTCAAATAACACAACTATACAACAAGTTCCGAATAACACCCAACAACATGATGAATTCCAAAAAACATTAAACAAGTTCCCATAACATCATCAAGACAAGGAAGAAACCTAAACCTTCCTTCGTTTCGTCTTTTTCTTCTCTGGTTTCTTCTTTTCCTTCTCCCATTTCTTCTTTTCCTTCTCCTGTTTCTTCTTGGGATCGTCCTTCTTCTTCTTCTCTTCCGTGAAGGGAGATTTTCAAAACTTTGATGGTCCACACACTCTCACACTTTTCCTATCTAACATCTTTGTGCGGTTGAATAACGGTTTCAATGGTTCAGTGCTACCAAAAGGTAAAGGACAATTTACTGGACCACAACAAAGTATAAAAAACTCAGAAGGCAGAATCTTTAGAGAAGAAGGTTGAATGGGAGCAACCTCAGCTAGAGAACGCTGGGCCGGAGCAACCTCAGCTGGAGAACGCTGAGCCAGAGAAGAAGGCTAAACCAGAGAAGAAGGCTGAACTGGAGAAGAAGGCTGAGCCGGAGACGAAGGCTGAGCTGGAGAAGAAGGCTGAACCAGAGAAGAAGGCTGAACTGGAGAAGAAGGCTGAGCCAGAGACGAAGGCTGAGCTGGAGAAGAAGACCAAGTCGGAGAAGAAGGCTGAACTGGAGAAGAAGGTTGAACCGGAGAATGATGAGCTACTTCACCCATCTCAGCATCACCATCAGCTTCCCTTGATCCCATCTCAAAATCACCATCACCATAACCTTTTTTTTTCCTTTTGTAGGTTCTGCACATCATATTCAAGAACTTTAACCTTCTCACCAATCAAACTATCATTCTCATCAATGACTTTCATCATCTTGTGGCTATGGCTGAACCCAACATCCATTAGCTTCTTTAGCTCTCTGAAAATATCTCGTGGAGGAGAAACGTTTCTAGGCTTAACACTCCGAACATTAGAAGGCTGTTCTTCAACTTCTTCAACTTCTTCTGCTTCCACAGCTACTTCCTCTACTACCCTTGCAGACACATCCTGCTCGTAGAGGTTTTCTTAAAATATGCTCTCTTCGGCATTGAGATGGGCTGTCATACCTTCAGCAACCGCATCCGGGTAGTCTTCTTTAGGGAAGTTTTCATCCCAAATACAATCTAGCAAACGTTCTTCATCAGCTGTAGGCTCCAGAATGCTACAAATCTCCTACATTAGAAAGAAAAAATTATTAGCTTTAATAACAATCCAATTTTTACATAAATAGAATCCTTCAAAAATAGAATCTTAACTTTGTCTCACCGAGCGTCTCATTGATGTCAGTTATTGGATATTCTTTCATCTCCGTGTCTTTGAAACTCTTCTGGCACATCCTTGGACAGCCATGGCTCGATCTGAAATCTTCACGGTATCTTACCTTAAGAGCATCCATAGCCTCAAATGCCAAAAGTTATAAGAAATAAAGCAGGCTCATTAGCACAAACATTGTAACCAATAAATACATGAAATAAAAAATTTGAATATTTTTACCTCTAATGGAATTATAAATGCGGAAAATGTCAAGGATACTTTCTCTTTGACTTCTCCTTTTAAAGATATCAACAACTTGTGGATCACATCTGAACAATGTTCAAATGTGTATCTATCCCACAGATAGCTCTTGTATACCTCTAGATCATCAACATTCTCAGAATAAAAGGTTCAATGGCTGACGGTACCTTTACCTTCATTTTGATGATGGAGCTTAGGAGGTAAAGCAAAGCCATATGCAACCGATCTTCACATGCTGGCATCGTCTTCAGCTTCTTTTCTACATCCGCCAAGAAGATCTTGTTTTTCTTTTAAACTGTCTTAGCACAAAATCGGAACTCCCAATGTTATCACCATCTTTGGGGTAATCTTTGCAATTAAGTCCGGATATTAAAGCATGCTCCCTTATGGAATAACGGATTGGAACTCCGTTGACAACGAACCACCACTCTTTCCTCTTCTTGAGGCAAGCCGTCCGCAATATGAGCATCCACATGCCCATCAACTTTCCGTTTTTCTCCCTCGGCATGTGGAAGAGATGCTTGAATTGGTGATCTTTGAACCAATCCAACTCCATGTCGGAAAGGTACATCTCCAAGTTATCCAACACCTTGGAGATATTGCACCTAATCATAAACTTGCAATTTTTTGAGTAGTCTTCCGGCCGATGATAAAACTTAGCAGATTGTTGTACCTCCTCGTCACTATCAGCATCCTCCTCAGCATCTAACAACAAGAACATTTTAGTTATAAGTTGCACCAAGTTTACTTAGTTATACCTAATTTAAATTTTCAAAAATTAGCGGAAAATCCAGTATACCTAATTCAAAGTAGTTGTATTACTACTGCATCAGTTCTACTATGTTTACCAAAGCAAACCTACATGTATTACATCAGTTGTACTAGTTCTGCATCACTTGCACTTGTTATATACCTGGTTCTCTGGCTCACGAGGATGATCCATCTCCGGCTCACGAGGCTTATCCATCTCCGGCTCATGCTGATCCGTCTCCGATTCAGGCGGATCTGTCTCTGCAAAAAAGAGGGAAATTCTTGTATATAATCTAAGGTAAAGCCTTAATCTCTTGATCAATAAGTAAAACTAGGTCTGTGTATTAAGGGTATAAGGTCCGGTAATCGAGGGTAAGGATAATTTAGGTTTTAGAAATGACTACCCAAAGTATACCCGCGCTCAGGCCAATCTGTCTGAGGCTGATCCGTCTCAGGCATATTCTCATCCCCTAGAGAAGACCGATGTGGGATTTTAGAAATACCATTTCTACTTCGCACTATAACTGCATTATGAAAACAACACTATCACATTAGTTTCACACCAATTAGAATAACCATTTTAATTTGCACCATACCTGCATTATCAAAATAATACCAACACATTAAATTCACACCAATTAATATACACAATTTCAAAGAAACATATCTCATTTTTAGACAAAACTAACTATCTACGATTTTGATTAATTTACTAAACCCTAACTGACATTTCACTCTCAGACTATGTACTTTTATTTTTGTAGCTCCTAAATTATGGTGGACATTCTCCTATTGTCAAAATTTCTAAAAACAAACCCTAACTTATCAATTTGAAATTCCTAAACCGTAACCCTAATACAAACCTTACAAAAGACGATGGTGGCTGAATGGCGGTGGAGATTAGAGGCGGAAGAGTACTAGAAACGGAAGAAGAAGACTCGTTATTGACAAAGAAGAAGAAGACGTGTTGAATAAGGAGAACTTGTAGAAATTAAAGTCGGATGAATGACGAGTAAAGTAGAAGAAGAGAGAAAGACAAAAAAAATCGACCAAACTCGGGGCAAGAAGGGTTTCGATTTTTAAGAACAGAGGGAAGATCCAACGAACGAAGGGGACGCGTGAAGAAGAAGAAGAGAGAAATGGGAAAAAAATGATTTTAGATTTTTTTTCTTTAGATAAATTAGTTTTTATGTTTTTGGGTTGGGCTTGAAATAATTTTAATTCGTTTCATCTTAATGGGCCGGCCTTATTTAATTTAATTAGATCCATCAGGTTGTCAATGTAATAAACAGAAAGTCAATAGGTTATTTGGTCATTTAACTAGTTTTTTATTTAAAAATAAATATAAAATAAATTAAAAACAGAAGAGGCATATAGCGGCTGAATTTTTGGTTGACGGAGGCATAAGAGAAAATGGATTGTTTCCTTCTGTGTCTTAGAAGGCAAGCAAGTAGGTATGACTAGAATTTATACCCATAAGAGAATGTGTTTCTGAGAGGGATTAACCAGTCTTCATCCGGTTATGATCTCTAGAAGGAGAATACCGAAAGCGTAGATATCGGTTTTCTCGTCCACAGTTCCTTGCATTAAGGACTCTAGTGCTAAATAACCAAACGTTCTTTCAACCAATATAACCGCATGGTGAGTCCATTTGTTAGGCAGCCATTTCGCCAATCCAAAATCAGTTATCCACAAAATGATAATCACATCCAATTTTCATGCATATATAGACCGGATCCAAGTTGCTTTCATGACAAGAAAGCTCACCTGCGGTTCGTAATCGGGTCCAAGTAAGACATTAGATGATTTGATATCCCGATGAATGATTTGGTGGTTGCAGCGTTTATGAAGATAATGAAGCCCTCGAGCAACTCCAACCGCAATTTTGTAACGTATAGGCCAATCTAACGATTCGTTCTCCTTCTCCGTTTCGATTTTTTTTCGCAGTATAAGTTACAATCTAATGTTAAAAGTATTGAATTATATTATAATGACAACATCAAAGTAATCTGAAGTTATATTACCGTGCAATGCGGAGTACAAGGTTCCATTCTCGGAGAATCTGAAGACAAGATAGAGACCTCTCAACACAACAACCTAAGAGAAGAGCAGTGTTGGTATGAGATACATGACTTGTGATGCCTAGTTCTGTAAGAAACTCTTTCTCCTTCTTCATGTCACCACTCTCTTTGGCTAATCTCTTCACTGCGATTCTTCTTCCATCCCATAAATCTCCTCTGTAAACTTCAGAGTACCCTCCTATGCCTACTATGTTCTCTGCAACTCAACCAAAAACTTATATTAGATTAGTCTAAAAGAACCAAAAATTTGGTCTTTCTAATCTTCACCTTGATGAAAATCATTTGTAGCTTTAGAGATCTCATTGTAAGTGAAGCATTGAATTAGAGGTTTAGTTTAGGGTTGTTATTAGTCTCGCTTCTTCTCCATTTCCTCAAAAGAGAGTTCATGATAAGTGAAGATATGAATCTGTAAGGAGACAGCGGTTTATTTTTTGGTTTGTTCGAAGGCGAAGCGAAGCTAGAAGAGACCATTGAACCATTAAAACTTGAAGCATCATCCCCTGAAGAGCTAATTGAATCTCTCGATAGAGCGTTTAATACACTACGCGGTAAATACTTCTCACTCTTTCTCTTTATATCTGAGGAAAACATATTTTTGTTATTCTTTGAATTAGTTAAATAAATCTTAGTATCAAGCTTAAAATGTAATATTAATATGATCTAACCTCGAGAAATCGTGGAGTCAGAGTAGCAATCTTTACATGGTTTTCTTTGATCTCCGACTAAAACAACAGAGCAACTTGATGGAGCAAAGTTGGAAACGTACCTTGTGATCTCATTCCATATCCTAAATGAAGAAAAGAAAAGCTCGAAATTATTTAGGAAAAATCCCATAAAAAACCTCAAACTATTAACATTTTTTCAACTAAAACCTTCAACTTTCTGTTTTCATATTAAACCTCCAAGTCAATAATTTTGCTAGAATAAACTTTCAAGTCAATAAAACTGAGCACAATGGAGAGTTGGCTAAAAGTAAAAAAAAATCATTTAACACCGTTAACCTCTGTTCATTATTTGCTAACTCTGTTTATTTTTTTATAATTTTTATTTACCATTTTTTATTTACATATAAGAAAATAGATTTTACCTTTTAAAAACATTATTTTATCATTAAAAACTGGTAAATAAAAAAAATAAAAAGTATTTTCTTTTATGTAAATAAAAATTGGTAAATAAAATAATTTTTTAAGGATAAAATATTTTTTTTTAAGGATAAAAAGTATTTTCTTACATGTAAATAAAAAATGGTAAATAAAAGTATTTTCTTATATGTAAATAAAAATGGTAAATAAAATACTTTTTTAAGGATAAAATACTTTTTATTTTTATTTTTATTTACCAATTTTTAAGGATAAAATACTTTTTTAAAAACAGGTAAAATCTATTTTCTTATATGTAAATAAAAAATAGTAAATAAAAATTATAAAAAAATAAACAGAGTTAGCAAATAACAAACAGAGGTTAACGGTGTTAAATGATTTTTTTGTTGACTTTTTAATCTTCTTCAATTTGAAGGTTTATTGTAGCAAAATTGTTGACTTGGAGGTTTAATATGGAAACAGAAAAAGTTAAAGGTTTTAGTTGGAAAAATATTAATAATTTGAGGTTTTTTATGGGATTTTTCCAATTATTTACAAAGATTTTGAATTGGATCAATGGATTTCTTAACCGGACCGGGAAGTATCCGGTTTATTACCTGAATTCGTTAGTTCGTTAGTTGTTGGTCGGGAAAGAACAAGATAGTTAGCAGAAATCGACTTCACTTCATTGATTTGTCCTTTTCCGATGTTTGCGCTAAACGCTACCTTGGCTTCCAAATTCACCTATTATGTAGGAAAATTAAATTGAATATACAAGTACCAGATTAATTATTATAATTAACGATTCAGGAATTTATTACTAAATATTGTAATAACAGTATTGATGCGGGACGACTTTGTAATTAGAAAAATAATTTACATATTGATTTTGAGTTGCAAGGTTTTTTTTTGTTTTTTGGCATCGAATTACAAAGTTTATAAAATGTAACATGGTTAGTTATATTTCTTCAAAAAAAAAAATGGTTAGATATTTATAAATTTAATATGGTATAGTAAGATTTCAAACACATGCCGGTCCAACCTGAACCAAAATTGATGTCGAAATCAACGGCTAGAAACGTGCGCCAATGTTTTGAGATCAATAATTACCTACGGTTAAGTGGTTTAACAATTCTCTTGCGCGAATTTTAATACTAAGGAAGTGGTCGTACCTGGTTGTGGTAGCAAGTATAAGCGAACTCTCCAAGCATGGAGATAACATGAGCTTTGGCACGCCGAATCTGAGTTCTTTTCTTCTTCTTCATCGGCAGCTTTCTTGGCTCTTCCCCAACTACAAGTAACAACAGTTTAGTTTCCCAATTATTCAACTGTGGAAGACAAAAACAGAGGAAATCAAGGTTTATTGACTAACCAAGAAGATGAAGAGCAACGATGGTGTCACTTGGTTTAGCTAGAACATTGATGGCCCAAGATAGAACTTCTGGCTCTCGTCTCGGTCCAACGAGATTGCCACAAGGATCTTGTTACTACCTTCTTCTGACGAAGATATCATTTGTATTGGCCCTTTTGTTCCTTTGTCACACTCTAAGTAAGAGATCACAAAGATTCTATACACTTGAAGAAGATAAGTGTTTTTTTTTGTTTCTTGATTTTGTTTTTGGGAGATAAGTAAGAAGAAGATAGACGTTTCGAGATTAATAAAGAATGTAGAAATGATATGATCATTGCATGAGATAATCATTAGCTGTGTGTATGAGTCTTGACGAAGAAGCATAAATCCCATTGAGCCCAAGAATCGAAAGTTAAAGTTGTTGAGTTTTTTTAAGCCGAAATATTGAAAGATGAATCAAAACATTAGAAATAGTTAAATAATTTGATATAATTTTTAATTAATTAGACCAATCAACAAAAATTAATGTTTCATATTTTAAAATATATTGTTAATTTGGGTTAGTTAATAGAACAGATTATAGGGGGTTGCGCGATGTTTAGCAACTAAAACTAGTGGTCGAAAATTCATTTTGAGCTAATATAAATGTGCCCACGTAGAACTGTCTAGAGCTAAACAAGCATATGCTTCAAATATATTATATAAACAAAAAAAAAAGGAATCATTAGAGACAATGATGGGATTTGAAGTGAATGTGTGGTTGGGTTATTGTGGTGTAAGCAAAGGCCAAAGGGACAAAAGGATATGTCTTGTTGTTGTTTCTAAGTGGTCTTGATTTTGTCTTCCTCTCAAAGCCATTGTTGCTCTTTCGCCTCTACTTTCTTATTATATCTATTAATCTTGTTTATCAATCATATAAAAGATGATTAAATGGTAGTTTAGGATCAATGATTTCTAGGATTTGTAGAAGAAAATAAAGTGAAATGAAAAATTATTTTCAAAGGGTTGGTAGAGGGAACTGTGAGCCATGGATTGGAATCCAAAATAGGGAAGAAATATATTTAACTTTTTACAATGAATGAGACTTTGAGAAGACATTATGTTTACAATATGATTTTTATATAAAACCATAAAATGAGTTAAAGGGTAATAACAGAAATGGACCAAAAGGACTATCAACAAACAAGACGTTGAATCATATAATTACATGTGCAATTATGCACCGAAGATTACTTGGCTTTGTTTGTCTTATACTACACAACACTAACCTCCGTACACATCATACACGTGCACTTGAAATACAATTTTGAACTAGGCCAGCATTGAAATACAATTTTAACGATTTAAGGTTGATATTTGTTGGGTTTTAAAATTTCGATTTTTTTCGGCATGATCATAAAAATTTGGGTTATGCACCTATTCTTTCTTGCCAAAATCTTATGATCTGTCCATGTTTATTGAAAACTGTCCATGGTTGTTTATATTAGTTAAATGTTTATTCTAAAAGTAGAAAGACCAAAGCTTTTCTCTGATTTTTAATTATGATTGGTCACTATTTAATATTTATACAAATGACAAGAATACACACTACCATTTCTTCTAAAATTCTTGGAGATTAGTGTGAGTTTGATTCTCTTGATTATAAAAGATCTATTTAATATTTTATTTTGTGAGAGTGAACGAAGAGATATTCACTAGAATAAGCCCAAATAAAACCCAACATTACAAGATGGTCCAAAAACTTTTATCTTATCCATTAGCCGAATAGCCACCGATAGGTTGAGATGTGGGCCTTAAATTTTAAATTTGATAAAGCAATCTCTATTTTGATGAAAAAGTTTGTTTGTTTGTTTTCTAATGCAAGAAAGAAAAGTATAGCTTCGATCTGGTAACAGTTATTCACATAATTCAAATTCACGAGCTTAATTATATGTCCCGATCATTCACTGTTATAGTTGGTAGTCCATTTTAATTACAAGTTTTCAGAGAAGGCATCTAATGTACTTTTTAAAGAAAGCACAACTTTAATAGAATGTAGAGACCTAGCTAGGGCTACAAGAGAGAATGGCAAAGAAAAATTATTGACTATTAGTCTATTACTTGTACGAAATTATTATGCTAAATGAAATGAATTAGACAATTAGGTTCATTGATTGAAGCTAGTTTAATAACTGCTTCACCTCGCCGCATCAATTGAGAGACACCTAAAGAGAATTAAAATTAGACAATCTTGTGCATGTGCCTTGATACGTGTGAGTTGTGACGTGCCTTTGGTGCTCACTTCAATTTTCTTCACACCTGAAGACATTCTCTGGAATTTGTTTTTTCTTCTTTTTGGTTCGAACCACTTGTCACATTAGTCCCACGATAAACATCAACGGGTCCTTACACCATTATACTACTACTTTTTCATCATTTAATCATTCTTTTCATCATTTAATCATTTTTTTCCGTGAAATTGATATTTAATCAAGAATTTCCATTTTAAGTCTCAGATATATACTCTATATTTTTCATTTTCAGTTCCAAAAATCACAATTTTCCCATTTAAGGTCTCTAAAATTTACATTTTTCCCCTGGATTTGCCATTACGACCTAGAAATGGAACAAAACTGGTGAATATAAACTTACAACTAAAATGAAAAAGAAAACAAAAATATCAGAACACCTCCTAATAAAATCAATCCCAAATCCATTTTTTCCATCACCTTAAGATAATTAAAATCTCTATCTTATAGAGTTCTAACCCGACCCGAATACCCGACACAACCGAGTCAGATGCAAACAGTTCTGTTCAGAACAGAAAATCCTCTGTTTTGTCTCAATGTGTCGTACCGTTACTTACAGTACTCTGCCGCACCACCTGATCACTACCCTTCACGTCATCCTCACCATCCTCATCATGATCATCATCACAAGTACAGCTTTTTTCCACCGGCGTGGCCAAGTAAGTTGGTTTAACATCTCCAGCCATAATCACCAAGAACTTCTCCGGCAAAGCTACTGGCTTCACAACCTTTTCAGGTTTCAGATCTCCGGTCTCAAGATCTCTATCTCTGCTCTGGTTTTCCTCGCCGTCAAGATAACCGGAGAGACGCCAGTAAGAGCAAGCGAGGATTAGAAGAGCAAAAGCTATAAGACCAAGCATCGCAGCTAAACCACCGAAGAGATACGGAACTGGTGAATGCCACGGCGAGTGAGGTCCTCCCAACGTGGTTCTGTTGCCGTCGACGTTTTCTCTTGGAGGGTAATATTGTCTTCCTTCCATTTCTTTTTTTTTTTGTTTAGACTGAGAAAAAGAGAAGATTTTTTTTTTTTTTGGTTTGAATAGAAAATGTTTTGGTGAGAGGAGAAGTGTGACGAAGTGATTTATAGAAGAGATCAAGCGAATTAACGTTGTGGATTGTGTGTGACGTATCAATTTTTCATTTTATTTATTTTGCGTATGAGATTCTTTTTTTTAGTTCCGATTTCGTGACATTTTTATGTATTTTGTAATGAGTGAGTTAGAAAAAAAGAAGAAGCAAATATTGGTTCAGTTTATATATGTTTATTTATTAATTATCATTAATGATTATATGGAGTCGTGACGTGAATGCATAACTATGCTATGCTATGTATTTTTTTTGCCGTTTGTAATATTAGTTGAGGTGATGTATACAAATGGATATGAATTCTAAACATACGCTTAATATTAATAAATCTTTATATACAAAAATTACTATATATTAACGATAACTTTACAACCCACTACTTTACCAGTCACATTTTATTCTTGTAAAATTGATTTACAAACAACCTAAAACAACTAACATGTCAAAAAAAAAATTCTAGAGTCGATAAGATGGGGTTTTATTTAATTCACATATAATTTTACATAAATACTTAAATAGTCTACGTTAACACTCGTAACCAAATAGCCTTTAAACTCTATAATAACAGTAAATAATAACAGTAAATGAGCATCTCTCTCTCTCTCGTACATAAACAAATTATCCATGTAAGAAATAAAAAGACTATGCCGAGATTATGTTTATAGATAAGGTTTTATGTATTTACATTTAGCGAGACATGTAATTTATGAGTTTTGCATTGGTTAGGTGATTAATTAGTTGGGACCCAAATTAAGGTGGTCCGTTTGTTAATTAGTATTCTTAGTTAATTACTTTAACCTTAATCAGTGGATGATTCCAAAATATCTTCGATTCAATCAAACTTTGTGGATAAACGAAGGGATTATAATACACAAGTAATCATTTATAGGGAACACTTAAACACTGTTTTAGATTATCAACAAACCATTCATATAGTGTCGAATCCACTCAAGTACCCTCGAATAAAATATTGCATGACTTTATGAGATTATCTTCTTAGTATTTATGTTACTTTGTAGCAGGACTCTTAGTGACAAATTAATAAGCAGCTTAAGATCAACATCTACTTGACTAATAATTCGTTTTTTTTTTAACAGCGGGAAAATAAACCCACAATGATTGATAAAGAAGAGTCTGGTCGACAAGAAAAGAAAAAAGAAAGATAAATAAAACACTGAAGAAGAGAAGGTTTTAAGAGGGAGTAAAGATAAGGACAAGAGACTGATCGAAAACGGTTCCGTTAAAGCAGCTAAAAATTAGGTGAACGATACAAAACGTGAAGGCATTAGCCGCAAACGTTATAAACTGTTAAAGCCAAACAAGTAAAAGTGAACGTTACCTAAAACAACTAAAAATACATGTTTCTTTAAATGTTCTTACTTGTGAGTTCAAGTACATTTTTAATAACTAACATTATTGTAGCTTTAATCCAGCATTTAGTCTAATAGTTTAGGGGTAGTTGGATAACTACCCTATATTTATTACAAACTTTAAAATCTATACCTAATTTTACATGTTTTGAAAAATACTTTTTTTATAATAAACAAAAGACCAAATTATCCTTATTTATTATTTATTTAATTACAAACAAAAATTTTAATTTTA
>CM051391.1:5520416-5547591 GCA_028015245.1 Cardamine occulta | reverse complement strand
AATAATACATTTAAAATTTAATTTATTTTCAATAATATAAATAAAAAATATAATTAATTTGACTTTGTTTAAAAATTAATTATTTTGTTATGAAAACTAATATCTAACAAAAACAGAAATCATAGTTAGATTTTAATTAGTTAATTTTTGTATAAATTTTTTATATACTTATTTTTTATTCATCATAGACTTATATTATTTTATGTTGACTTATTAATAAGTTGATTTATTGAACTGGTGACATATATTTTATTTCTATCGACTTAAGTTTTTTCATCATCGACTTATTTTATAACCGTTGACTTACATAGTTGACTTATTGATACTGTTGACTTATTTTTTTATTAGTCGATTTAAATTGTTTTCTCGTAAACTTATTTATTCTTTATACACTTGTATAATTTTATGTTGACTTATTAATAAATCTGACTTCTTGAACTATCGACTTATTTTTTTATTTATGTCGACTTATTTTTTTCACCATCGCCTTATCTTATAACAGTTGACTTATACATTATTGGTTGATTTGTTTACATAGTCGACATATTTAAACTATTGACTAATTATCTTTGTTTGCCGATTTATATTATTTTTTATAGACTTATTTATTCTTGGTAAACTTATATTCATTTTATGTTGACTTTTTAATAAAGCTGATTTATTGAACTGTCGATTTATTTTTTACTTATGTCGACTAAATCTTTTTTTCATCGACTTATTTTATAATAGCCGACTTATACTTACATTGTTGTATTTTTTCTAGATTTATTTATTTTTGGTAGATTTATTAAATTTTATGTTGACTTATTAATAAAGCTGATTTATCGAACTATCGACTTATATTTTATTTCTATTGACTTAAAGTTTTTCTACCATTGACTTATTTTATAATAGTTATATTATATTTTCATTGGTTGATTTATTTACATAGTTAATTTATTTAAACTGTTGACTTAATTTAATTTATGTTCATGAAATTATTTTAAAATAATAAAAAACTAATTATAATTATTAACGAATTTTGTGTAAAAAGTTAAATAAATTATAAAATTCATAATATTATTTTAATCCTATAGTTTAAATTCTTAATAATTAATAATTAATTATGTTGACTAAAAATATAGAATATAATGTTTATTAATAATTTATTTTAATTTTAAATAATTGTTTATTTAATTTTAGTTTATAATTTATTCTTTCATAGATTTATCTTTTATAGACACTATAATTATATTTTATCTAAACAGTTTAATTGTAGTTATCAATTAAAAATTATTATGTAAAATTAATAAATTATACATTAAAATCCTAACTAAATCTAAAAATCTAAAATATTTTTATGATTATATAATTGAAATTTATAATTAATTTGTAAAAACTTATCTAGACTAAGGGGGCTTATTGGTTTTAAGATTTTTAAAGAGTTAAAAGTTTTAAAGAATTCAATGTTATTCATTATGGAATTTCCAAAACTCTATTAAAGTATTGTGTTATTGGTTTTGGTAGTTTTAAATTTTTGTTTACAATCATTTAAAGTCATGAGTTATTGGTTCAAGATTTAAAAAAACTCAATCAAAGTCATGTGTTATTCAAATAAAATGAATTTAAGTGACTTTATCATTAGATTAAAATCTAGTATTATTGGTTAATTGAGTTGATTATTTTTTGTTCATATAGAAACTCTTTAAAAATACTAGAGGCTGACATGATATTTTCAATTACTTTCAAATTTACTTTTTTTTTATAAATAATTCAATTCAACAGAGTTACAGTTTCAAAAGTTACTAGAGATAGCCCTATTTGACTTGAGCTTCACCTGCCGGACTTTCCCCTTCCATCTGTGGGTTGCAAACAATCTATGAGTTGATCTATATCCACTAGGATTAGACTGAGCAATTACTACTTTTGTATGGACCACTTCCATTGACTATGCAGAGTTTGATTATGTATTTCTACAAATAAATCAAATTATGCACACACGAAAAAATACCCACAAAAATAACCAAGAAAATGAAAGGAAGAAAACGAGACAAAGCATATGAGGACTGTTTCCTACAAAACTTGACCTACAGATTCTTAGCACCTAAATTACACAGATAGAGAAAATCTATTTTCATACGACAATCATTAAAAAGAGCCGAGAGCCCCCAATGCACAAATTAAAAATGCAAAAGCTCAAAACAATATTAATGCTCAAAACAACAGAGTATTCAATCCAAACTTTATCGTGAAAATTCCTAAAAACCATAACAACATAAATGAACAAGCTTATTTAATAATAAAGTCAACAATAAACCGAAAATTGTTCCATCACTTGCCCAAAACAAAAGCCAATTCACTCCTCCCCGAGTTCAAGCTCGGTAGCATCCATCCACATATGATCAGCTATTGTGTCTCTCCAATTGTTAGCATATTCTCTTTGTTGAGATTCGAGAGTTCCTATATCTTCATTTTCTTCATAATTGTTTTCTTCATCGATTTCATTGTTCTCTTGATTGCTTTCGGTTCAGAGGAAACTCATCTTGACCGACATTCCTTACAAAGAAAATTATGTAATCCAGCACAAGCAAGCACTAGTTCCGCTTGAGTCTTAAAAGGAAATGGAGGTGCAGATTTAAAAATTAGAAAAAAGCGAGATTTGAAAATACCAAAGATTCTTTCAATGACATTCCTTAAAGAGGCATAGCGTAGATTGAATAGCTCATTCTGGGTTCTTGGATCGTGGCCTTGCCCTCTAAAAATCTTGGAGATGATATCGAGTATCTTTGGAATGGAGCTAAAAACTTGCGGCAATTTGCAAATCCACAATCAACTAGATAAAATTTTCCTACAAGGCAACCAAAACAAGATAAAATAGTCGTATAAAAAACATAACAGTAATAAAGCCTATAATTATTCTATATTATATATAGAAGACCTTATCGATACGTATATAAAAAAATACCTTCTGGAACTTGTAGTCTGCTAGTGTTCCTTGTTAAAGCATCATTAAGTACTTTTGAATCATGTGCTGACCCTTTCCATCCACTAAGAACATATATAAATTCCAGATCAAAGTTGCAAGCAGCTAGAACATTTTGTGATATGGACCCTTTACGATTACGGTAACTAGGTGCATCACATGTTGGTACCATCGCAAAAATGTGTGTTCCATCAATGGCTCCGATGCAATCCTATATATATATATATTAATAGAAGTTATATATGCTAGTCAATCTCAATAAATAAATAAAATGTATTAAAATAAGTACCTTGAAATAAGGGTAAAAGCTTGTACTCTCTCTTATCTTTGCAGGTGCTATATCTTCAGGTTTTGCCATCCAATTTGGCGCGAGGAAAGCTAATGCCTCAAGTCCCTTATGAAAATTTATGCTTGTACAATAACTCGATCGCTTAAATGTGTCCATTGTGTAACAATATCTTGAATTTTGGCCAACTGTGAGTAAAAACGTAGCCATAATTTCTTCGACGCATATATACCGCGTATCTCTTAGCCATGTCTTCACTCTTATAATATCACACAGTGTATGAAATACGTCTGGACCCATACGATACAACTGTCGGAAATGTTGGGCATTATCTGTAAGAGCATTTTGGATATAACTATATCCAACTTTTGAGACGGCTCGACGAATTGGACGTTCGATCGGAGTACTCACTGTTGCTATATTTTCCAATAATAAAATCATAATGTCCAAATCTGACACATCATCTTCTTTTTCAATTGTTTCTCTGTCGTGTAGTTCATCTTCTTCTTCAATAATGCGCTCCATGTTAAACACTTTTCAAAATAATATATTGAATAATGGGTTAGACATCGTACAATTAAAAATTCCGTTAAAAATAAAAAAGTATTACTGATAAAGCAAAGTGATGATGCAAAATTAAAAAAAAAAAAACAAAAACAAAACTCTAAAAAAACCAGAAAACCAAAACAATAAAATAAATAGTCTGAAACAAAAAAAAACAAAAAACAAAAATTCATTAGGTGCTACAATTAGCCATGATCCAACCAAAGCGTTCTTCTACGGACATGTCAGTAAAGACATCTTTCATTCCTAACGAATGAATGAGGGTAATGGCTTTGTAGCGGATATGCTCATCCAAACTAGGAATCTCCTTCATTGCATCCCAAACATTGGTTTTCCTTTTTTCAGCTTCCATTTCCTCAATTTTATGCTTCAATGTTTCTTCTCTTTTTTCAGCTTCTCTTTGTTGCCTTTCCTCTCTTTGTTGTATCACATCAAGGATTCTATTACTGACAGTGATCATCGAATCATTGTGATCACTCTTCGTTTCATCGAAATTGTTGCAACCTCCAGTTCTAGTTCTCTTCCTTGGAAGAAGTTTTTCAGAACGACGTCTTGTGGTAGGATTCAAAGTAAATGGTGTACCATGTTCTGCTGCTGATGGTTGTGGAGATGAAAATTCATGAACCTCCTCATTGTTCTCATTCATGGTTTCATTTGGTTGACTACTTTCACCAACCGTATGGATACGAGGATATGTACCATCACTCATTCCAACAGCGAAATTATCTGTTGCTATAGCAGATCCAAATATGATTTGGAGATCTTCAAAGTGATCAATCTGGTTTTGCATATGTTTATGATTTGGATGTGCCTGTTAAATATATATAAAGAAAATTATAAATCACATAGATGGTTAATAATAAATTAATCTAAATTTTATAAAAACCAAATAATGCATACCGTAAATAGTCTTTCCACACTTCATCGGAGCGATAAACCTTTTTGTTTCAGGATCCCACCCAAATCCAGAACTAAAACGTTGTAGATCCAGATAACTTTTGTATAAAGATTTCAAAAACTTCATCCTGCTCAGATAGTGCATGTGATTCTTGTCACATCCAAGACGTTTATTGAGTTCAGGTAATATCTTACCCTCGACTGTTATCTTGTTGATAATTCCATTGGAGTCACGCTAATTTTTTCTGATTCCTTCTACAAGTAATTCGATCAACACTGTCGTCTCGTCTGGAGTCCATTGGCTATATTGACCTTTTTTTTTCCACGTTGTGTATCTTCTATGTCAACTAATCATACTAGTATTAATATGTGATAATTTTATTAATCATATAAATTTCAGATCGAGAAACAATTTAAAGCTAACAAATTTGATTTTTTTTTTGAGAAATCATGCATAACAAATAAAACAAGATGACTTTATGTTTGAGAACATCACTATACTTGAGAACGTGACTTTATACTTGAAAACAAAAATAAACATAAATATAACTATATAAAGATGAGACCATGAGAACCAAAAAAAATTGAATTAAAGAGAAACGATGAAAGCTTGAATTGTATAGAGTAAAACCGAACAAACAAATTTATCCAAAATTGAATACCCTCTTTATATAAACAAACGGGTTGAGACTATTAAACAAAAATGAATTAAAAAACAAACTAACAAACGTGAATTATTTTTTGTTTGGTCAAACATAAACAAACGTGACTTTTTGGTCAAAAACAAACAAACGTGACAATGATATACACGTACCACTGTGATGAAGGTTCCCGAACTTGAAGAACAATATTTGAGAACTGATTACTTGACGATGAAATGTTTTATTTTAATAGGAGAACGATGATATCGTTCTTTATATAAACTGGAACAGAGAAAAAATTTATTATTTCATATTAATAAAAGGTAAGATAATATCAAAAGTAATTACAAGTTAACAAAACTCTAACAATAGTATATTTTAAAATCTGTGAGAATATGGAAAAACTTTTGATAAAATATTTTACAAGATTCTAGAGTATGTAAAGAGTTAACAAAATTCCCAAATATTTATAGTCATTAAAACTCTACCTAAATCTTAATTGAATAAACCCCCCTAAATAAAATATTTAGGTTTTTTTGCATTCTTAAAATATAACTCAATAGAAAATAACATAATATTGGTTATTAAATATTAATTTAATATATATATATATCTAAAATCTCAACTAAATCCAAACAAAATAAAAAAAATAATTATATTATGAAATTCGAATTAATGTAAAAATTAAAATTTTCTTATATTTAAATTAATTATTTTTCACTATTTATAAAAATTAAATAATCAAACAATATATTTATATATTTATATATTTAATTTTAAGTTATTAACTAAGGACAAAAATATAATTTTGTTTTAACATAAAAGGTAGATTTCTAATCTTGTAAATTATGGTGTAGTTTGGAAAAGTTTGACAAAAGTTAAAGTATTTTAGCAAATAATCTCAATAGTTTATTATAGGGATGTTATCGTTGTGTTACCATTGATTGTTAGATGCAAATCTGGATATTGCATTTTAGTGAAAACTTTATAGCTGTAACATATATATGTATGGTTCTTGAAAAACAAACAAACAAATTAATTTGTATGAGACATTGAAATCTCGGGAGGAAAGTTTGTGGACTCACACTCGCATCAGTGTATTTGTATATATATTTCTAAAAAATATAAAAATAAAAAAGAGAGAAAATAAGATTCAATTTTTAAAAAATTCAATTATTACGATCGAAAGATATGAAAACACCTTCAAACAAAATGATTTAATCTAAAAAAATAAATCAAGATGAGAAACAAAACAAAAAATCTTTCGAGAATTGAAAACAGAATAAAATTCATTAACAGTGGAAAACAGGGGTAGCCCACCCACTACCATAATATGCTTTAACGAGTGACTATCGATTTTATGATTTTATGATATTAAAATCATCATTCTAACAAGAGCAAACAAAATTTTAGGTTTTAAAATATATATAGAGGAGTACAAAATATATTAATAAAGAATAAGTGGAAAACCCCAATGAAAAAAGCTGGAAACAACATAACAAACCATATCCCCGAGACCTCAATTATATCATCAATGCTAAAGATATTAGCTTGCAAAATTGAAATGAGATAACGAAAAGGGTCCCGCGGTTTGCACAGTCTATTTGGATCAAAGATGATTTGGTCAAGTTCCTATCATTTGCTTTTTCTCGATTAGTCAAACACATTGAGAAAACGATTAGAACAATTGAAAACAACACACAACTCAATCTTTATGAGTTCATATGTTGTTTACATTAGTTTTTTTCACTTGTTAAAAGGATAGCTTTCGCACTTTTAGCCAATTCCGTTTTAAGACATCAAGAATGTAATAAAAACCAATATATTCGCCGGTATCCAAAATGCGATGATACTATGAAAAATTATTGACAGAAATTGCTTTAGTATTGTTCACATTCAAACTTTCATAGCATCATAATCAGTAATTTCAAATTCTAAAATTTGTTTCTTATCAAAATTTGCCCAAAATAAATTAACCACTAAAGTAGTTTTTTTTTTTTTTTTTTTTTTTGCCACAAGCTGTTATTATTATTTTTGGAAAATACTATTTTTGAGGTCATAATTCACCGCAGTCCACTTCCCTTGAATAACCGAAACCATGTGAACAACAAATCAAAATATTTTATCCTCTAAACTCGATCAACCTCTAGGCTAACTTTTTGGCTTTGCTTGAGAAAAATCTCCAAGCTACTCTCTCTCTACAGTAGTATTTTTTATCATTCTTTCCTTTTAAGATCATTCCCCTATAGTAGTATTTGTATTTGTCATTATGGATACTTAAAATAACAAAGTACCAGCTTTACCGTAAGTTTTAAAATTAGTTTAAATTTTGTTTTGGGTCCAAAATATCTTTCTTAGTACGTTATTCATCTTCTCGAGGTCTCCCGGCAATGAAAAATTTTCTGAGGAATATTTGTTGTGTTTGTTCTTGTCGTCTAGGGAAATTCCGTACTGTTGGTATGAATAAATATGTAATAATAGAATGATTTTTTGGATATATATTTGAATAAATAATTGATAATAAGGGCCCATATTTCTCAGCGTCAGCTTCCACTCAGAGGTACACGTCAAGAACAAACGATCATTCCATCATTTTCAATCACTTGCTTTTTTTTTTCCGTTGTCTATTCCAATCACTTACGTTACGTACTCAATTCTACATTTTTATTCTTTTCATTTTATTTTATCATTAATGTACAACAAATATAATAGTTATTTAATGAATCCACTAATACTTTTGTTAATATTTTTTTCTACGATTTATTATTGAATAAAGAAGGGAACATTTATATATTACAAAACTCTTAAAAGCTTCCAAAGCAAACAATTTTCTGACAAAGATTCCAACCAAATCCCACTCTTTCATTAATCTATTGCGATTAAGTTAAACCCTCATTTTCATCATTAGTTTTATATACTACGTGGATTCTCTAAACTGAAACCCAAATATTTGGATCCGATGTTTATATCATCCCATATTAATTTAACGAATTAGGAATGATCAAATATATATAAATAACTAGAAGAGAATAATTCCATATATAAACAAACATATCGAAAAATAATAAAGAATTATGTGGTCCGTATCAATTCCCTAATCTGAGTTAACTAAAGTATTCGTGCCTATTAATTGTGTTTATGCATGAATCTATGTGTAGTCTAACCATCATTAAACAGACACGTTTTGAAGCTGCGCAGATAACATAGAAAAATAACTTGGGAATATACGAGAGTTTCTTAATCGAATTAATGGTAATAATTACTATTATCTTTAAGTACGATCATTATAAATTTATAAATTATACTAACAAGTGTATTCTTCGGATAAAAGAGTTCATATTTATTTTGATGTTTATCTGCGCTTTTCCGTGTTTTTCCCGTATTTATCTTTTTCTCTCGTATAATTGCAGTCTCATATAATACAGGGATTACATATTTAATAAGATCAGTAATAAACTTTAATCCCGTACATGATGCGGGATATTTTTTAATTATGTATTAAGAGAAAAAGGTGTGTTCTTCTTTTTTGAGATGGAAGTACAATTATTATGGGAGACATGAATCATTTTATTATTTTCTTACAAGAAATGTAGTCCCACGTCTTAATAATTTGAATTCAATCCTTTTGGAACAACATAATTTTGACCCCCACATGTAATATAGTATATAACACTAGCTATAACACTACTTCCCAAATTTCCAGGTTCAATCTCTTTACATACATGTATATATAATAATAAGTTGTTGTAGAATTTTGTTAATCAGATTTAACACTGCTAAAGCATATAAGCACATAGTTTTCGACACACAATTTTTAAAGCTTCCGAAAAGTATTAAAGAAAAAAAGACGAACAAGGAATCTAAAAGAGAAGAGGATAAAACAAAAATAATTCAAAAGAGAGTCAAATAGAAAAAAAGGCGAAGCCGATAAGTTTACATTTCGTTTCTCGCTTTTTAATTAGCAATTTCTTTTAAATTATCAATTGATATATATCGTCACTTTTTTATAGGAAACTTGTTTGAGATTCAATCAGCGTGAAGAAATCGAAAGCGTTAACTAACAAATTCCGTGATTGAAATCTTAGCTTCTCTATCAGTTTGGTCCCATTGAAGCTCACTTTAACATTTCTATTCAAAAGTTTGTAACGATTTTTTTTTTTTTTTTTTTTTTTTTTGGGGAAACTTAGTAACGATTTTTAAATATGCCAATTATATATAAAAGTTTTACTTTTCTTGGTAATAAGCTCAATTATTCAGCATGCTGATTAGCTGATATATATACATTGTAGTTTGCAACCCATACTTATATTTTCATTTTTACGCCGTAAATGATAGGAAGCATCAAGACACGAACTCATAGGATCATATGTATTGGCTCCTACAAACCAGTAAGAGTTATTTCAATCAATTAATCTAGAATTTTTGTAAATTTGTTTTTCTGGTAGTTGAAATGTGCTTTTTGTTTTGGTTACGAAATATGTATTTTTCTTTCCCTCCCTTTTCCTAATTATTTTTGGTATGAATATTGTTGTGATTTAGGTTCATCACTAGACCTCATATGGTTTGATTTATTTTTGATTTTGTTCGAGTACTTTATCAAGACAATCAAGCAGAAAATAAGCACAAAAATAAAGTAAAATTAGTACTTTAGACTATTAAGATCATATACTAAAATATAAAAAAGTATGGTTACAAAATAAATAAATCTTTGTCAGTTTGATTCTAATAATGGTTTGTCTCTGTTTGTTTGTTATGAAAATTAATAAAACCGATCATTGTATATAAATAATTTTGTTAATGCTTGCTGTTTACTCGTTTTAAAACTTACCCATTGTACATGTAGTGGATTTGGTACTAAAAGAGAGATGAATTGCAAGTTTGCAAGTGGTTCGTACGTACAAATGCAATTAGTACTTTACGAAAGTTGTATAACTCATTGGTCCAATTATAATGTTCTTCTATGAGTGTCCATCTACTCATCCTCCACTCCGAAACCTTAGTTACTTCTTGTCTGAACCAACTTCAATTTCCAAAAAAGAAAAACCAACCTTGCCAATTTAGTCGTAGATAAGTATATACTTTTTCATGTATCTTTGTGGAAGTGGTGATTTTCACAATTACACTGTTGGCATACAAGATAAGAAGAGATTAATTAAATATTATAAACAATGTCAAGATCAAGAAATTAATCTCCTTTGACGACCAAAGACTGGTGAGGAACTCTCTTGATGTCAACAAAGGTAGAGTAGTCTTTGGTCATAGGCTGTTTCCATGGCTCTCCATCCATTTGCATAAACGCATCTTTCCATTCTCCTCCTCTTATCTCCAGCCGTATCGCTGCTGCCTGCTCGTAAAAACCCGATGCTTTTGCGTTATAGCTACCACGTTTTGCCAAAGACATATACCCCTAAAAGATTGATGTTCTAAGTATTGTATTTTGTTCCGTAAAGATTGATTTTCTAGTTTTTATTTATTTTTATTTTTATTGATAAATTGTAAATTATAACCCATATGTGTATATATAGATGTGTATGCAGTTGTAAATAAGATCAAAACACTTTGTCTACCCCTATAGCTCAGTATGGTCTTGGCATTTGACAGGTTCTATAGGAACTAGTTATAGGCTATAACATTTCAGACCTAAAGTCTAGTTTTTGTGGGCCAGATCCTAATTTTTTTCCATAATCTAAAAAAAAGCTGGTTTGGTTATGATGGACAGGATCGGCTTACACCACAAAAATTCTAGTTAGAATTGAAGTACCTGTGCAATGTGTTTAGCAGAGATGAGTTCAACCATAACGAAAGAAGCATGCCATCCTTGCTTTAAACCAAAGATCTCAAGCAGTCCATCATCGGCTTGTGCTTCCACAAAGCCTCTCTGTTTACGTACAACACAAGCAGGCGTTAATAAGAAGAATAGTTTAACAAAACGTTTTATGAAGTGAGAAAAAATGTGTTTGTTTTCTAACCTTTTCAAGATAATCTTGTTTGAGATTTCCCCAAGGGTTTCTTCCACTTCCATAGCTATTTAGATTCAATGCAACAACTGCTCTTACACTGTCCCAAAAACAAACAAACACACAAGTTTAAATAATTAGAAACCCAATTAAAAGGTTGGCTTGTCTCATTTGTTGTGTTCTTGTTTCTTATTCTGTTGATACCTTTTGGGAACTGGTACTTTTTCCCACTCGGATGAGTCCAATTTTTTTATATGTAAAGTCATAATGTTCTTGAGACCCCTAAAACCCGAAAATTACAAATTGGATTAGACCACATTTATAGGTTGTAACATATATCTTGGTTTGATGTTTATAAAAGACCTTAAACCAGGGTCGTTTATGCAATGTGTGAGGAACCAACCCTGAGAGCAACCATATCCCGAATAGATAATCTGCAACAACAAAACGTTACATTCCCTCTTTATAATCAAACTCTCAAGAGGTTTTGGTATTTACCTTATTGGCGATAGGGCCATTCGCAAGGCAAGGCTTTTCGTTGCGCAAATGGTGAAACCCGTAAGCCACTTGAGCATCCATACCTATACTAAAGTAATTGTAGAAAACTCCTTCATAGCCATTCGTCGATGGAGGCATTTCACCTTCTATCTCCACACCCTGTGAACACACAAAAAGGAAAAAAAAAAAAACTAAATCATAATCCAAAGACTAGTTATCACAAAGAGTTTCAATTTTATGTATTAAATAAAATCAAAACCTGGTCAATGTAACATTCTTGTGTAGACTTTAAAGAATAAGGAGGATCCACAATTTCACCAGAAGGCATTGTAATCAGAATATTCCAACTGTTTCAACATCTAAAGATTAAGCAGAGAACTCAAGAAACAAGATTGTTTATATCAGTAGTTGATCTTACCTATCTAGACGGCTTATAGAAGCAACACTTGCCCTATGAAGTGTTCGTTTTATCGCAGACTTCCACGCAAATGGAAACGAACCTCCCTAAAAACACCAACACAAACCCTAATTAGAACAGAGCATTTTCTATAATGACAAATAAGAGCATTTCTCACCCAACCAAAGCTTCTAGAAAGATCGTTTCCGGTTCCAAGTGGCATTATAGAAACCGGAGGAACAGGTAACCGGTTTTGTAAATTAAGTTCACCAAGACATCCTAAAACCCAACCAACGGTTCCATCTCCACCTGCTACCTGTAAATGAGTAATCAAACTTAAGTAGCAATAAAATAAAATAAAGATTTCCAAACTTTGGATTATAAAATTAATCAATCAAAAAAATTACCACAATTCTCATTTTTTCACGAATATCTTTAGCATATTCATCTCCTTGAGACGCTAATGTCTCTAAGCAACCCAATCCATATTGAATAAAAACATGAGGCTTCACTTCCGTTAAATCAAACACCTGCCAAAAAAAATAAAAATTCAGAATTAGTAAAAAACCAAAAATTTTGTGTGATTAGAGAGATTTTACAAACTTGTTCTTCGCTGATTAGATTCTGAAGACGTTCTTTGATTAATGGACCTTGACGACCACCACTTTTGGGATTAACGAAGACTATAAGAGGAACCTCAGGCGTGAGATAGTTGTTGTTGTCTAACGGTGGTGCTACGGAGGAGGAGGTAGCGGCTGAGGAATCGTCTTTACGGAGGATAGAATCACGGATTGCGAGACGGAGATATTTAGGAAGCATAACTCTTTGACGAAGCTCTTCTTTAGAGACTCTTATGCTTGCGAGATTAACCAATAAAGAAACTTTCATCGCTCCGAATGAATCGAGCGAAGAATGTCGTGGAATCATCCTCGCCGTTAATGAATCACCTATCGGCGACGGTGAGTCCATTCCTCTCTCTCACCGTTGGAAAAGATTGAAACTTTTTATGAAATTTTTGAATTGGGATTTCTGGGTTTTTGTTAAAAGATAAGATTTTTTTTGTTTTTTTTATCAAAGGAAAGATAAAATCTGAAAAACCAAAAATTAGTTAGGGGAAGAAGAAAAGAGAAAAGGGAGGGAGAGATTTGTTCTGTTAATTTTTGTTTTTTTCGACCGTTGAGCTTATTTTCAGGATAACTGGAAAATGGTAATAACAATTTTTTCCGTTTTATATGGGCCTATTTCAAATATTGGGCTTATTAAGGCCCATTTATAAAGCCTTATTGCAAGGAATCGTTAATGCGGATCTTGCCAGTGTTGTCAGTCATCACCACCGAAGTAGAGTCGACTCAACTCAACTCAGCTGCAACTGAAAGGCTGAAACTTTCAAGGTAAACTCAGCTTTGTCTTCATTGTCAATATTTAGTCTCGTTCTTTTCGGAAAGACGGAAACTTCTAACTCTAATTTCGGTTGACTTTTTTTTTTGCTGGGAATCAGATTTGGGGAAACATGAAATTGCTATAAATATTCGTAAATTCGTTTTCTTTGTAGCTAAACTATGACATTGTATTTTGATCAGAGAACAATGCATATTGCTAGCCACTGTTTTATGTGATGTGATGTTCTGTCTGAGATCGATTCTATGGAGTTTAAACATGAAATTAGATTTGAAAAAAAAATTTGAATCTTGACCTAAATCATATGTTTTTTGAACAAATTCTTCGGACTCTCTTGTACAAAAAAATTGATATGTTCTTTGGTGAAATTGTCAGATGTCTGAAACAGATTTCAAAGTACTACTAGAGACATTCACATTTCCTGCTGATTCAGCTCCCTTCAAGAGTTGTCATGCATCTACCATCGTCGAGGTTAAGATCATTTACTAGTCTCCTTGCTTTTATCTTTCGTAGTTTTAGTGATGGATTATGTCTCAAACTTAGCAGTTTTTGTATACATTTTTGTGTGAAAAAGGTTGTTAAAGATCATTTTCTGACTGCGTATTTTGGAGGCAGCAGAGAAGGAGCACCAGATGTTAAAATCTGGTTACAGCATTTCAAGGTAAGATAGAATTTCTCAATCATTCTAGAGTCTATGAGATCATACTTAAGCGTGACATTTAGTTGGGTTTTCTCAGGATGGTCAATGGGATTCACCAGTTATTGTTGATGAAGAGCCAGGAGTTCCAATGTGGAACCCTGTCTTGTTTAAACTTCCATCTCAAGAGCTCTTACTGTTCTACAAAATCGGTCAGGAAGTTCAAAAGTATGTCTCTCAGTTAACAATTAACGGAGTAGAACTCTTTTTTTTTTTTTTTTTTTTCTTTGATCTTTTAAGTTTCTTCTTTTGGTGAAAAGTTTAGGTGGAGTGGTTGTATGAAACGATCATATGATAATGGTAGAACTTGGACTAACAGAGAACAGCTTCCTCCTGGGATTCTTGGACCTATTAAAAACAAGGTGCTTGTTGTGTTGCTTAGACTTATTGTATTGCTTAGGGAGTCTTAGCTTTATCTCTTTCTTCTGTAGCCTATTTTGCTTGAAGATGGGACTCTCCTTTGCGGATCATCTGTCGAAAGTTGGAATTCTTGGGGAGCATGGATGGAGGTTTCGTAAAACTTTATGGTTTAATTTCTATATTCATAGAGAATGCTACAAATGTTCTAACTCTGAAATGTGTTTAACACAGGTCACTTCAGATGAAGGTAGATCATGGAGAAAGCAAGGGCCAATATACATTCAAGGCAAGAGTCTTAGCGTGATCCAACCGGTTCCATACCAAACCGCAGATGGGAAATTACGGGTTTTACTCAGATCTTTCACTGGCATTGACAAAATCTGTATCTCAGAATCTTCTGATGGTGGTGAGAATTGGAGTTTTGCAGTTCCAACGGTTCTCCCAAACCCAAATTCAGGTTTCTTGATCCCCAAACAAAATACATTATATAAATAGCCTTAGTCTTTGGTTTAGCGCGATTTTTATCGATGAAAATATCGATAGGTATCGATGGAGTCAAGCTAAAGGATGGTAGGCTAGTGCTTGCTTACAACACAGACTCAAGAGGTGTGCTTAAAGTAGGAGTTTCTTTAGACGATGGTGATTCATGGACTGATGTTTTGACATTAGAGGAGTCTCCGGGAATGGAGTTTTCGTACCCGGCGGTTATACAAGCCGGAGACGGGAATGTCCACGTCACATATACATATAACAGGACACAGATTAAGGTATAATAAGACAGTTTAAATGTGATTAACAAAATAGAGGTTAATTAATGAGTTTGGTTTCTTGTGATGTTTTTTTTTTTTTTTCTTAATAAATTTTGAGTGGTCTCTATAACTATACACAGCATGTTGTGCTCAAGACAACGACATATATCGATTCGAAGCCATACCGGAAAATGCTGTGAAGCAAGAGGAGGACACGTGGGCTTGGATTTGTACGAACCAACATAATTTTGGGTCGAGTTTTGTGTCTGAACCATTGATGTGGACTGATATTCTTCTTACGGAAGAACAAAGATTTATTCTCTTTCTTGTCTTGTAAGTTATGGGTTCATGATCGATTCTTGAGTTTGTAATGAATGAATGAATGATATATTGAGAAATAATAAGATATATTTTCTCAAATCATATAAGTTAGAGATTTACTTTTGTCATACGTATATATCGCGGACTTGCTGGCGAAAAAGATTCGATCATTTATGGATTTTTATGAAAGACTTATTAAAATAAATAATTGTAGACTATGGTCCAAATGTAATAATGAAAAGAAATGCTTCATTGTCGGTATAGTTGAATTGTATTAAATTTGGTTGTGACTTAACAAAATAAAGAAACATTGGGTGTGATTGATGGAATTCATTTATTTAGAAAATGGAAAATGAGTAACACACACCAAGTCGATTTCCAGATTCCAAATCCGAAAATGCCATAATTATCATTTATGTGTTTAGAAGATCAGAAGTGAGAAAACCAATAAAAAAAAGTTGTGTTAACCTTGGGCGTTTTTGGCTTCCCCGTAACAAGTTAACAACATCCAAACGTCGTCATACAATCCCCGCCCAGCCGCAAATCGAATAGGGAAAAAAATACTAAGTAAAATATGCAATGTCTGTCTCTAGACAAAGAGAAGAAGATAACTATTAAATTATTAGTACGACCCCCATAATTAATAGTTTAATACGTATGTCTCTAGACAAAAAAAAAAGTGTGTGTCTAGGTACACTGCAATTTGTAACGGCTTTTAACAAAAAATTTGTTTCATTTTTTCTTGAACATATATATGGTGTGTGTTTGTGTTCGAGATATGTGTGTATTTTATATAGTATATAATTTATATAGTATATAATGCATGTGCCGTGTTAAGATACTTGTTGAAATACGTATACGTATTTTTAATGAATCGTTTTTTTTTTGTCGTCAGAATGAATCTTACTCGCAAACAAAAATCACGACTGACTAAAAATCTGTAAAGAAATTAAAAATGGATGAATCCAATGAGTTAAATGCCTGGCGGGAATTTCGGGAGTTTGTATCTTTGCTTGATGATCGAAGCAACAGTTTTTTTTTTTTTTGTCTACTGATATTTTCTAGGGATCAGCGTTCGGGTATCCAATCGGATTCGGATGGGATATTTTGGATCTTTTAGGTATAGAAGTTTAGACCTGATTAGGTCTTTTAGATTTTGGATCGAATTTGGGTAAACACCCATCGGGTATAGATGTTTTCGGATTATATCCGAAACGCGAAATATGTTTCGGATTTGGATCGAGTACGTATATTTTTCATCCGAAAATGGTTGAGAAAAAGAAGAAAGAAGATGATGAAGATAATGATTATGAAGATGATGATGAAGAAGAAGAAAAACATGACTATGAAGATTATGACGTTGATGATGATGAAGAAGGCTTTGCTTCCTTGAAGTCTCATATGGAGGAGACGATGGTAATATTTTTTTAGGGTTTCCAAATTGTTCACTTAGGAATTTTCTGTATTTTGGTTTGAATATCACAAATATTAGAAAAGGAAAGAGGTAAACTAGTAGGGATTAAGGGATTTAGTGTTAGAGTTATATAAGTTCGGATGGGTTCGAGTAGATTCGGATAACTTTGGATATATCCGATCGGATACAGGTATTCGATCTTGGAGAAATCTACATCCGATCAGGTATTATGGCACATTCATACTCGAACCGAACTGCTTATTTTAGGTCGGGTTCGGATTCGCATATTGGATGCGGGTATTTTGCTCACCCCTAATATTTTCAATGTTATTGCACCGAAAATAAGCCCACATGCATTGATGACCAAAAGAACAAAAAAAAAAGAGCTACTCTCATTTTATTTATTTATATTCAAAGTGCAAGTTCAGTTACATACTTTTTACTTTTATATCTAAATTGTATTGCTGACGTGCTTGTATATATTTGTGTGTGCAAACAGATCAAAGAATAGTCTATTAAATGTGTGTGTGTGTGTGTCTATGAATTTCCAGACTGTTCCAACTCGATACAATGGCTCAAAACAAGTTTGGAAGACCAATTATTTCCTAAAGTATTTGATCATTTTTTTTGGTCAAAGTATATATGTTGTGCTGATATCTCATTTTGTATGAGTAGACATTGCTCGATAGATAGCTAGACAAAAGTTTTGAACTATAATAGAGCTACGAATTGTGATAAATATGATGTTGAACAATATAATCTGGATTTATGTATTAAAACTAATAAAAATTGAAAACAGTATGGGAATGTATAAAATTACAAATTTATTATAAACACATTCACGCGAAAACTTTTGAGCATTTTATTATTATTTTTTTTCTTAATAGAACTTTGACGTTGAAAATTAATACATACTAAAATAAAATGATGTCAAATTAAAATTAAATACAAAACACAAATCGAAATATATAAAACTACATGTTGATAAAGACAATCACGATCGAGAATATACCGATCTAAAATTATAGTAGTTAGAAACCAACGTTAACAATGAATGTGAAATATCTTCTTCGAATACACTTACTTGTCTAGCTTGATTGACATAGTTTTCGGCAAACCCATTCTTTTTTCACTGTTAACCAAAAAAAAATTGTCTTTTTCGAAAAAAAAATCCAAAATTTAAAACAACAAAATAATATTAAACATATAAAGATATGTTTCATTCCTCCTGAGATCATTTTTTGTTCACTCCTAAGATCTCTATAAATAAACTATTGTGTAAGAACTTTTATTACATTGAAAAATAAATGTATATAGATTTTCTTTTGTGGTTGTGATGGTCCCTTTGGACACTGAATAAATAATCACCTAATTTTTTGTTTCATGTAATGAATGTGCCTAAAGATAAGCATCAAGGAAGGCCATATGATCCAAACAAATCAAACACACACACTTAGCATTTATTTCTTTTTTGCGTTACTATTTAATTCATTATCTAGCATTATGAAAGACACAACTGAATTAAAAATTTTACTTAAGTTAAATGCTCGTACATTAATGTGTATGAAAAGCATAGTTACTTTAAATGGGTCATACCATACGCTGTGGGGGAAATGGGACATAGGGGTATTTGAATTGCATTATGGAGTCATTGACTTTAGTATTCTTTATCTTTATTTTTTTAGTCAAACTTACCTTTATTATATAAACTTGATAATCAATATACAATAATGAGTTAACCAATGTGGAATATGAAAACATTTGGAAAGCAAGTTGTGTAGAACCGAAATGAACTAGCTTATCGGCTACGGAACGTACGTATGTGTAGATAATTAGATATCAATAGTTTGGCCTCGGTCAATTCAATTTTTATAGTAACAGAATGAATGTGAATGATGGAAAATGGCTAACCAATAGAATAGTGAGTAAAATGTGACTCGTGGTAAACACATCGACTTCATACATTCTCAAATTTGAATGTTTTGTCCTCCTCATCAAAGACCCTAAGCATTGCAAAATCAAATTAAAAATCTACATAGTCATTATTTATTCTCTTCTATAAGTTATTTATTTAACCCCTGTAAAGTATATGCAGTTTTGTTAATAACTAAAAAAGATTTTGCCACTTTTATTGTTCGTAACTTCCATAACCGACGGATTATCAACGCAGCCTTCTTTTTAGTAGTGGAGAACATTGACGACAATTAATGTATGAATTTTGGGAATAATGCGTAGTATGCTTCAATAATTATATTTGTTTAAAAGTCAAATTACTAATTTCATAGAACACATCTAATTCTATGTTGATTGATCGAGATAGCATGAGGTCAATTATTTAGGAAGAATTTTATAGCAATGTATGTATATGAAAATATGACTTAATCTAAAAGATATTTTGGTAGGGTTAAGTGAGTAAGACACGTTATTATAATGTGAAAGGAATGGAACCAATGTTCATCTTTTTGCTTGATTTTTTTTTTTTGGTGACCATATATAATTCCCGGAGTTTTATTAGATTTTGAGGTCGAGATGTTTCACAATCCCTTCCCCATTGTATAAGTCAAGAAAATAAATAAATAAATAAAATGGGCATTTTAAAGCGTAAAGTGTAATTAATGTCATTCGAACCTGATATACTATAAAATACGCATTATTAGTAGTATCGAAAATACGCATTGAGACTAAAGCTACCAGATCCAAATGGATCAGATGAATCCACCCCATATATTTTAAAATATGACCTACGTGTTTGGGTTTATTAATTAATTTCGTTGTTACTTTTAAAAAAATATATACTCCATATGTCTTACTGTTACTTACTCCATATGACTATGATTGTTTTTCTATTTGGTTTTTGTCTGTAGGTTTACTGAAAACAACTTTTAAAAGAGCTAAGAAAGGTTTACAAACTAAGGCTAAATAAGTTTAACTAATATATATCTTGATGACATAGAGAAGTTGATTCATTTTAACTTATAATATATCTTCTTCATTTTTTTGTCAAACCATTTAATTATCAGTGAAAACGTACTATAATTATAAATGTGTGGTACGTAAACTGATTACAGCTACTATATCATAAATATCAATGAATTCCGGTTCATAATTGTTTATTCATCTTAATCATTAAGAGCAATATGAAATTCTAACGTCCGGATATAATATTGACTTGCTTGCAAATTAAAGTAATAAGAGAGAAAAAAAAAAAAAAAAAGGTGGGTGTGGGAATTGAAAAGAAGACTTTTGTTTTGAGTGATTATTTGTGTTGGGTAAAAGCTTGACCTAGAAGATGACACGATGGTGCTCAAAATGTGTAAACATATTTCACAAGTGCATGTGTAAGTAAAGCAGTTAAAATATTATGAAACAAGAAATAAATGATTACTTTTACTTTATTTTCCCTTCTCATCATATCATTCTTCCATTCATCTATCATTTAGCCTTTCTGAGAAAGTAAGAAAGTCTATTAGTGTAAGTTTTTCAACCTTTCATCTTTTTGATTAATTCATCTTTTCTCAATGCGCACCGACAACGTTTTTGACTTGAAAAACAAAAGTGGAACTCGTGTGTGAAAAGCAAGATTCTTTCTTTTATTTCTGCTACTGTAATACACACACAAACATATATATATATATATATATATATGTGTGTGTGTGTATGTGGCTGTGTGTGTAAGTATCATAATATCCAAATAATACTTCCGAAAGGATAGTATATAACTTTTACAAAGCTGTATTATCTAAATCATGTTTCATCCTCCAATTCAAAAAGATGTACATACAAAAAACCCACAAAATTTAGTTGTAAAAAATAACCAATGCCATTAAATCAAATTTGATTTAATATGTTTCATACAATAATATACTATATGCACACGTATGGATATTCTATAAAACAAAACCTGTTTTCAAAGTTGTAGCGTGCATAAAAGGTTTCATTTACCTTTTTTTTTCTAGTTTAGAGAAATTAAATTGGAGACAAAAAGGTTTTTCACATTGTAATGAAACGAGAAAGTTAAAGTTAACTTAAAAATTGATGCTAATAATTTGGAAAAGGTGATTGTCGAAGAAGCAATATCACGCGTTGGTCTTTTTCACCCACACCCACCAATATCACTTCTTTTTATAACGATTAAAATACGTTTTAACACATTAGTTTACAAAATAAGAGTCGCCACATTCATAGCATCCGTGGTCTATCTGTTGCGAATTTGTTTTCATATCGAGTTCTTACAATATTGTACTCCATTACACTTCTAAAAACTATAATTCTCTAATTATGTAAAAAAAAAATCTATAATTTAGATTTAATTTTCATCATCTAATCGTATTTTCTATTCCAAAGCAATTCATGCTGTTTATCTGAGATACACATGGCCTACAAACAATCAATAATATATACTATATAAATTTGCAAAAATATTCAGAAAATAATAAATAATAGATTTATCGAGGAGGAGAAAATGAGTAAAATGGTATAGTTAAAAAAAAGTTTGTTTTTTAAATGCGTAAAGGGAAAGGGAAGAGAGGGGCATGCGTTACCGAAAGGGGACATCATGATTTTTGTGGCCTTTAAGTATATAATTAATTAATTAAAGTGTTTATTCATTAATTTATTAGCTTACATAAAGTAGATTTCCTTTTTATTTTATTTTATTACAAACTCTTACCAAAAAGTAGATATACTTACATTGTTACTAATAATAATAATAACTTAATGCTGTAAGATCTATCAAATACCAATAAACGATTTTAATTGGGAAATTATTAGTATGATAAAAAAATTTTATAGAGAAGTAACTATAAATTCATAATACAGATATTGACGTATACTGCAACAGTATTACTGCTAGCTTAGCCGGCCAGTTAGGAAACGATTGTTTGATTTTAGTGAACTACGCATACGACTTTTAGGAAAAAAAATTGTTTTAAAAAGTAAATTTTCTATTTTTTATGCATAAATAACTTTATATTTTCTATTATACTCTTATTTAGTTCATCACATTTATTTTTAATTAAAATTAATTAATAAATATAAAGATAAAATTGTTATTTTAATTTTTTTTTAAAAATTTTGTGAAAATTTTAGAAATATGATCAATTTGAAAGGGAAAAAATATATGATGTATTCATTCCTCATTTGGCAGCTGCTAGGTTGCAAGAAGTAAATAGGATATGGATGTTTTTTGTAAAACAAGGAAAACGAATAAAATATTTACTTAAGAATGTGTTGCCGATTCCTTTTTTTGTGTTCGATTTTATTTCGGTTATAATAAATTCAGTTTCTAAATTAAAAAACAAATTAAATACTTTTGAACAAAGTAAAGGTACGTAGTCAACGGTTAGTTAAAAAGTGTGAGAGATAACCAATCCGAAGCAAGATTTTTATCTTTTAATACTAAGTTAAAAAAAAATTATATGAATCGAGTAAACGCATATAATATCACGTCTACTTATAAAAACGCGTATTGACTTTGTATGGCTCTTTATTTTTGTTTTATCTTCTTAGAAAATCGTATTACTCAGTCCCTACTGCAGATCCAAAACTTTTAGAGAATAACTACGCTTTAATTTATAGTCCACGTTTTGAAAATTTAGTCCTATGACTTATGCGATTGTGAATGCGATCTTTGTTGTTTTCTTATAATCGAAATAATAATTATAAAACAAATTAAAGGCCAGGTAAATTTGTAAACCTATCAGAAACCAGATATTTTCCATTTAAAGTTTTACTGTAAACAAGGTTTTTATTTTTATTTACAACGAAAACTATAGGTCTATATCTGATATTGTATCACGTGAACTGAGTTGCCATGGACATCTCATGAACATAGTTACCTGTTTTAGAGTCATGTAATATTACATGTTTCCTGCTAATTATTTCTGATTTTTATAAAATAAATATATCACGTATAAAATGTTGATTTCTGAAAAGTTGACACATAATCAAGAAATGTTGGTTAAAGCCATGCTTCTAGATACAACCTTTAATTTTACGTATCACAATTTTCTTTGTTGATAATAAACTTTATTTTTGTTATCAGCATAAGAATAAATCGATTAAAAAGGTTAAAAATAAATTACTTGTCCTTTTTTCTTTATCTGAATGGTAAATGTTTAAAAAAGCGGTATAGACATTTACCTAGGTGCTAGGTGTTCCTATACTGTTTAGATTTTCTAAAAATTGATCATATTATGTGGACGGTAGGAATTTAACGGATTATATGATAATTAATAATTAAGCAGTCACTAAGTGAGTTAGACTGTCATTAGGTGGGGTAGACGGTCATTAGGCGGACTAGGCAAGTTTAATATCTATGCAATTTTTTTAAATAAATTAAAAATATGATTTTTTGATAAATAAAATTTAAAATCACAAAACAATGTTGTATTTAAAATTTAAAATTTTTTTTTTGCCGTTTTAAGATTTTTTAAATAAAATAAAAATAGAATTCTTCGTAATTCTAAAATAAAAGAATGATGATTCATCATTTTTATAAGAAAAATGATTAAATTTAAATTCAGTCTTAAGTTTTTGTTTTCATTTGAAAATTTAAAGTTAATCTATTATATAATTTTATTATGTTATATCATATTTTATTAGTTTATATGTATATATATAGTTTTATTCTAAAACCACGTATAATCGCCTAGGCCACGATTAGATTTTGTAGGCATTAGGCAGATGGTCACCGTCTGCTTAACGCCTAATACTTTCTTGAACATTGTGAATGGTGGAATCAGATAATATTTTTTTTGTTGAAAGTAAACCATGAATCTACACGAATCTAATGGGAATAAAGAAAAAAAAAACAATTTATGTTGTTGTTTTTAATATCGAATCAAAGCTGAAACCTTTTTCTTTTTCTAAAGAACAGACACTGCTAGATTCAGAACTCTTCTGATGGCTCAAATAAAGACTAACGGACCAGTCGGAAAATTCAATTTAACAGACAACAACAATTATTATTATAGGTCACAAAATCTTATAATTATTCTTTTGCGTATGTATGAAACATACCCATTCTTTGCATATATATATTTTGAAGTGTATGTAAAATTACTAAAATATAAACAGTCAGAGATACGCGTAAAACTTTTATGATTGAAAAGGGCAAAAAGGTGAGAAAGTTGTATTATTCACTTCTTCCTTACCTTTTCTCTTTGAATTTTCTTCACTCTGCGATTTCCCCACCTTTTTATATTTACTTTTTTAATCTTCAAATTGTTGGATCCGAAAGTTCTCTTCTTTTCCTTTCCTTTATTATATTATTTTTAATTAAATTTATTCTTTCTAAAAAGCCATTTTTTGTGATCCATTTGAAATCCCAATTTGTCTACTTCTCCCAATAATTCTTTCAGATTTTTTTTTTCCTTACTTTAAAATCAGAAATTAAAATACTACTTTTTTGTTCCTCCTTGTCTTATAAAAACCTATCTAAAGCCTTTTCATTTTTTTCTGGCCGGTGGGATATTCTTTAAATGAGTTCCAGCCTAAATCCTATATATTCCTTCTTTTTATTTTCCGATCAGTTCCTAAAAACTGTCTGAATAATTTCATAAACCCAACTCAAACGATTCAATTTTTTTTCATTTTCATTTCCTTATTAGCCTAAAAATAAAATAAAAAGATTCGATTTTTACATTTTCCCCAATATTTAAAAAATTGACACATATAATTGAAGAAAGAGGAACAGAGAGAGATAAACAACACAAAGAAGAAGAAGAACGATGAGAGCCGGGTTAAGTACGATCCAACAGACTCTGACGCCGGAGGCAGCCACCGTATTAAACCAATCAATCGCCGAAGCGGCGCGTCGTAATCACGGCCAAACTACACCTCTCCACGTAGCCGCCACTCTTCTTGCTTCTCCAGCAGGTTTTCTCCGACGAGCTTGTATCCGATCTCACCCTAATTCATCTCATCCACTTCAGTGTCGAGCTGTCGAGCTTTGCTTCAGCGTCGCTCTCGAGCGTCTCCCCACCGCAACAGCTACTCCAGCTAATGATCCACCGATCTCAAACGCACTTATGGCGGCGTTGAAACGAGCACAAGCTCATCAACGCCGTGGATGTCCTGAGCAACAACAACAACCGTTATTAGCGGTTAAAGTTGAGCTTGAACAGCTCATTATCTCGATTTTGGATGATCCGAGTGTGAGTCGGGTTATGAGAGAAGCTAGCTTTTCAAGTCCCGCCGTTAAAGCTACAATTGAATCGTCGTTGAGTAATAATAATAATAATAATTCGTCTAATCCGACGCCGATTCCGAGTGTTTCTTCAGTCGGTTTGAGTTTTCGACCCGGTGGTGGAGCTCCGATTACCCGTAATTCGTATCTTAATCCACGATTACAGCAACAGAACGTTTCGTCGTCGGCGCAATTAGGGGAAAAGAAGAGTGATGACGTGGAACGGGTTATGGAAATATTGGGTCGGGCGAAGAAGAAAAACCCGATTTTAGTTGGTGATTCGGAGCCGGGTCGGGTGATTCGTGAGATCTTTACGAAAATTGAGGTCGGAGAAGCTTTGAATTTAGCAGTGAAGAACTCAAAGGTGATTCATTTAGATGAAATCAATTCTGATAAAGCTCTGAGAATTAAGGAATTGGATGGGTTGCTTGAGACCCGAATCAAGAATTCGGATCCTGACGGCGGCGGCGGAGGAGTAATTCTTGATCTTGGAGATTTGAAATGGCTCGTGGAGCAACATAGCTCAACGCAACCACCACCAACGGTTGCGGTGGAGGTAGGGAGGACGGCGGTTGCGGAGCTACGGAGACTTCTGGAGAAATTCGAAGGAAGACTTTGGTTTATCGGAACTGCGACGTGTGAGACTTATCTAAGATGTCAAGTTTATCATTCATCAATGGAAACAGATTGGGATCTTCAAGCTGTGTCGGTGGCCGCTAAAGCTCCGGCGTCTGGCGTTTTTCCGAGGTCTGTCAATTTTCGATTTTTGCTAAAGAAAAATCTCATCTTTTTATCAATTTTTTTTCTCACTTAGATTTCATATTTTATGATTCTCAGGCTTCCGAGCAATTTTGGATCGTCGGGTGAATCATTCACACCGTTGAAGAGCTTTATGACTACGAATAGAACATTGAAATGTTGTCCACAGTGTTCACAGAGTTACGAACGAGAGCTCTCTGAGATTGATGCAGCGTCGTCTCCTCCAGAGGTTAAATCAGAAGTAGCTCAACCGAAACAGCTACCACAATGGCTCTTGAAAGCTAAACCGGTTCGTTTACCGGTACGTTTCGGTTTTTGAATCTTCTCTTCCACAAATTGCAATGGATTTATTTATAAGTTGGTGATGTTTTTGATTACAGCAAACAAAGATTGATGAAGTGCAGAAGAAATGGAATGATGCGTGTGTGCGTCTTCATCCTAGTTTTCATAACAAGAACGAGAGGATTGTTCCTGTTCCAATTCCGATTCCTATACCGTTGACAACAAGCTCTTACGTTCCCAATATGCTTCTTCGTCAACCATTACAGCCTAAGTTACATCAACCCAATAGAGAGTTACGTGAGAGGGTAGTTTTGAAGCCTATGAGCTCTTTGGTGGCCGCTGAGCAAGCCAAGAAGAAGAGTCCTCCCGGAAGCCCGGTTCAGACTGATCTTGTTCTTGGACGAACAGAGGTTTGTAGTATATTGTGATGAAAATGTTTAATCGATCGAAATCTCAAACTTGATGTTAATTCGCTGTACACTTGCGTGTTTCAGGATTCGGAGAAAGCTGGTGATGTGCAAGTGAGAGATTTTCTCGGCAGCATATCGTCTGAATCAATGCAAAACAATGATAAGATCAGTGTTTTGCAAAAGGAGAATCTTGGGAATTCGTTAGACATTGATTTTTTTAAGAAGCTTTTGAAAGGAATGACTGAGAAAGTTTGGTGGCAGAATGATGCAGCAGCTGCGGTGGCTGCAACGGTTAGTCAATGCAAGCTCGGTAATGGGAAACGACGTGGTGTTTTATCAAAGGGAGATGTCTGGTTATTGTTTTCAGGACCAGATAGAATCGGAAAGAGGAAAAT